>CM077211.1:12980862-12988362 GCA_039654625.1 Rhinogobio ventralis
ATGAATGTCTGACATTTTCATTAATTTTTACATTTGTAAAGACGACACTAATTTGCTACATTTAAGCAGCATCTGTGAGCGACTGATGCAGACTGTTCAATTCACGAGCACGAGCATATTATTTAGTCCATGTGTGGTAGAAATAGAAGATATTACAAACATTTATCTAAAGAACTATTTTATTTTTTTGTAAAATTGCAACGATAAAAAAAGGAATATATCAGATTACTGAATAGACTAGTAAAATATCGTCTTGTGTAACTGTGATACTTAAAAAGGAAAATAACTAAATGTATGTTTTAAACTTTAAAATCGACGTGTGCTGAGGTTGCTGCTACCTTCATTAAAATGTAAATATATATTGCACTCCCCGAAACATAAGACTGAAAAAAACTAAAGGAACAAAAAAAAAAATCAATATTTATAGATGTTTTTTGCATTTAAATTGAAAGTGTATTTACATTCAGACACCCAAAAAACGTTTTACAGGGTTTTGAGGACTACAGCTCAAAGACAGGCAAAACGACTCAGATGGTTGGTCAAAATGTCACCGCCAGTCTGTCCTTATACTATTCAAACATACCACATCTTTCCTCATGTGTTGTCATGTCAAAGTTCACACTTGTAGTAAAAAGGTAGTGTGTAAAGGTTTTGGTCTATAAGTTCTTAGAAGTGATCTTTAACCAAGTCGTTGTTTGCAAAAAGAATTATAGCTAAGTACGTTTTCTTTATCAGTATTCTAGTTATGCTCAACTGATCTTTTTTTATCCAAAACAGAAATTGCAAAGTACGTAATAAGTGCTACCTATCATAATTCTTCCAAGTTTATTGCTTCAGTTCTAAAATGATAATCTTATCTGAAGGAACTTTTGCATTGCTGTACCGCACGTTAGAATTTACAACACAAAAGACGAGTTTGGCTTCTTTGGAGTCCTATGCAATTACAGTTTAGTAAGTTCTTTGAGGATCTAAAATTACTTTCTACTGAATTGTTTATAGTGGTATAGGTATTATAGATTGAAATCAGAGCTTCCGTATCTGCCAGGGTGACTTGCAGTTTTATGAGAACTTTCCACATTATTTAAAGTCATGCAAAGAAAAACATGCCGGGACTATGTCGCGATTAAGCCATATTGGCTGTTGGATAACAGAGGTTTCACTCTGCGGATGACAATGGTGTCTGAAGTCCCGTTCATCATGATATATATAGAATATCTGAATTGAATTCACATCGATGCAAAGGGCTTTTCGATATCATTTTATCAGATTCGTCTTATCCTTCCCCAAGGCTGAAGACATAAAGAAGTGTCATAAACCTTGTGTTGTATAGCATGTCGTTCCTTATCTTCCCTCGACAGGGGCGTTAAACTCTAAAGTCACCCCAAATTGGCCAAAGCATAACTAGAAATGAGCACTGTGAAAATTCCAAGTTAGTGTTACTTTCTCACATATCTACATCACATTTGTTGGTGTTTTTATTCTTATTTCGTGTCCTCGCTGTGGAGCACTGTTGTAGGGAACCTGAAGTAAACACCTTTAGGGCCGATTCACTTGGAACGTGCTTTCGCTGTTAAAAACACGAGTCAGTGCATGTTTAAAAAGTTGTTTTAACTTGAGCACCACGTTTTTAGAACGCTGCATCATGCACGGGACGTTGCAAAAGACACGAGCGCAACCGACAAACACATCCGTCTAGCGTGTGTCTACATTAAAAAACAATTGAAAAGTAGGGCGGTTAAATTGAAAAATGCGTTCTGTGTGAATGGCCCCTTAGGGTTCGCTTTTGCAGTTAAAAACGTGAGACACCGGTCAGTAGAACGAAAAAAAGTGCGAGGTCTACAGACGCGCTTTAACACATTTTTACTTAGAACTTTTTAGACGCAAGACGCGCGACACAAGCGCAGCGGTTAAAGACGTCCGTCTAGTACGTGTTTACATTGAAAAACAATGGAAAAGTAGCACGGTGAAATGTAAAAACGTGTTCTGTGTGAATGGCCCCCTAGGGTTCGTTTTTTGCAGTTAAAAACACGAGACGCCAGTCAGTAAACGAAAAAAAGTGCAAGGTCTAGAGACGCGTTTTAACTCATTTTAATTTGAGTGCCACGTTTTTAGCAAGCTGTGTCATGCGCAAGATGCTGCAAAAGACGCAAAACACGAGTGCAATGGTTAAAGACGTTTGTCTAGTACATGTTTACATTGAAAAAGAATGGAAAAGTAGCGCTCTGTGTGAATGTGCCCTTAGAATGCAAATAGATGAATCATGATGTTTTTATGCAAAGTTGATGTGTAACTATCCTGCAACAATGGTATAGAGTGCAACAGTCTGGTTCCAGAAGTAAAAGCTCCATTAATTTCCTCCATAGGGAAAACATTTTTTAACGATAACTTATAATCCTTTAAAGACAGCCTTACTGTGAGCTATAAGGTTGTTAATTAATAGCATTTGATTCTGTTGAAGCCATCAGTCTGCATTATTTCATCTTAGTTTTAAAATAATTGGGTTTAACCACAGAATTTGTGGTGAAAAACTACATTACCCATGATGCTGTACAGAAAATTCAACCAATCAGAGAGTCGAAACAGGCAAAACGCGCCAAAATATCTCTTAAACCCTGCCCATGGCGTAATCTAGTCGGTCTCCCTACACTCTCAAAATATTTAAATATTTCAATATATAGGCATTAGGGCTGTCAAAATTAACGCGTTAACACATGCAATTAATTTTTCAGTTTAACGCAATTTATGCAGCAACCTTTTTTTCCGTCATCATTCGGCTGCGCTACAGTATGACCACGCTATCATTCATTCAAATACTATTAAACCATTCAAGCACAATAAGATGCAAAAAAATGAACAAATCTGTACTGGTGCGCTGTCTGTGAATTTCCTGTGTGACACACACTCGACTGCGCATTCAGAGAGTTCACTTTCGCATTTGAACAGACAAAAATACACAAAAGTATGCCATATTTCCAGTTTTGTTGAGTATCCTCGTAAGTGAGAGGATGAGAAATTAGAGGATGAGAGTTGTGAGAAATGGGATGCGTATCACATCCGTGTCATGTGCTTTAGATCTTAAAGTGACAGCAGCCTAATAAACCTGCTGTCTGTGATTAATGCAAATAAAAGAACAAAAGACAAAGAGAAATTCACTCACTGCTCTTGACTGAATCACTTTTGTAAGCTTTGATAAGGATTAATCTATATTTAAATTATAATTTATGCAGTGAAGAGTATTTGATAACTTTAATTATATTTCCTACCTGTTAGATCAAATATTTAAAATGTAATGTCTTATATAATGTTTCTATTTGGAGATTAACTGTGAAATTATTACAATATAAAAATATGTTAAAAACTTTAATGTTAGGTGCGATTAATCGTGATTAATTACAGAAAATTGTGCGATTAATTAGTTAATTTTTTTAATCGATTGACAGCACTAATAGGCATATTGTGCAATATACTTAAAATATATGGTTTATATATATATAATCAACATTTTTAAATGCATAGTCTTATATTTTTCCATCGTTTGTAATTTGATTATGCTGTTCACAACGCTTCATAGGCTTGTAGTTATTTGTACCTTTTTTTTTTTTTTGCTTCCAACCAAAGTTTGTAAAGTTATGATTCATCTTGTAGATGGTTGGCTTGGTTCATGGCTTATAACGCTTTAACAAAGATTTTTTTTAAATCCTTATGGGAGAAATGAATGGAAAAATTACTCCTGGAACCAAGTGGGCAGTCAATGTTGTGCTCTATACTGGTATAACGCAGTTTACTAGTCGACTAACAGGGCTTATAAAATAACCAGCGAATTGAATTTGAAGTTGCAGGTGTTTCAGAAGGTGCTAATGATTATTTCAGAGTGATTGCTGAAGCGGCGTGTATGAAAATGTGTTCAGATGCAATATTGAGAATGCTGACTCATATAGAATGGGCTGTTTAGCCAGACTTGATGAAGTTAATCATGGGAAGAGAAGTTGCCACAGTTGATTTATCCTGTCATGTTGGGATACACCAGACAGAAGGGGCTTTGCAGTTACTTTAGATTGGCAGGAGAATTATTCTTCATTCATTCAGTGCTCCCGATACCCGTTTCAGCATGTTGGTGGGTTAACCCAAAATCTCCAGGCCTCACCTCCAATTCTTAAGCACTGATTGTGATTTTCTAATGGCAACGTACGTCTTCTGATACTTCTGAAACTTTCCCAGCAGTGTGTGCAAGAGCGTTTCTACACAGCCGACATTTCTACTTTCTCCATAGGAGGGCAGTTTGACACTTTTTTTTTTGTATGGTAGTCAGTGTAGATCCAAAGACAGTGACAGTGATCTTGATTAGTGATGTGTTTTATGTTTTCTTCTCAGAAGGAGTCAAAAGGAGTGCGTGTTTGTGAGCGTGACTGTAACAGGGAAAAAGGTGGAGTGCTTCTGTTTCTTTACATATATGACTCTGTGACATATCACTTTATTGGAAAAAGAGAGGTTAAACCGTGGCAGTTGCTTTTGTAAATATATGACACATTATAGTCTTCTTCTATCTTAGCCTAGCTGTTTATTTTGTGTGTCCATGCAAGTTTAATATTTTAAAAATAAATAGAACATTGTGTCTCAATTGTGTTATATGAAAATATATTTAAACTAGATATCTTAAATTATTGTTTTATCTTGTCAAAAGCTTCTATGTTCTATGAATAATGGTTTCTCTGGACCATTTTATAGACTTGTCTGCACAAAATGCAATAAAGTTCAAGTCATTTATTACAACAATTTTTTGTGTTTTCATTTGTGAGCGAATGAAATCAGTGGTCATTTCTTCTAATATACAGTATGATGTGGAGTCTTGAGTGGGAATTCTCTTCACGGAAACATGTTTATGTAATTCACAATATTTTAGAATTAAGGATAACAGAGGGACTGTCCTTAACTTTAAATAAATGTCACAATTTTTTAATATTTATTCATAGTCAAATACAAAAGCATGAAGGTGACACGCTGAACTGATTTAAATAACTGGCCCTTTCTCCTATCATCTCATTTCTGTCACAGTGTGCATGCTGTTGCATTTTGTAACACATTGTATTCTTTAGGATAAACCCCTGGAGATGCATCATCGCGTTTTCAATGGGTTCCTAATACACTAAATGCTTTTTTGTGTGTATGTTGAATAAAAGATACTGCAGCATGAAGTTCAAGTTCAACTCCAAATAGCCACATTTAAAGAGAAATAGGCTATCTGTACTTTCTGAATGTCACAGATGCGTGCAGGCAGGAAGACGAATACAGATTAATCAAATTCAAAACATAGTTTAATCAAACAATCTCAAGGCAGGCAGGCAGACAGGCAACAGCACAACACATCTAAACATAACGGAGACCGGACAAAGACTGAGGGTGCGTTTCAATCAGCTCCCTAGTTCAGTAGTGAGGGCACTGATCAGGGAGTCGGCCATTTTAAGGGCTGTCTCAAATCGCAGAATCCCTCCAATGCACTGAAATGTATGCACCCTGGGTTTTGCGGTTCATTGTGGGACTTTTTAGGGAGCATCGATGCTCACTACGCTCCCTTAACGGAAGTTCTAAAGACGTGATTTGAGTTTCACGGAGCCAACTCACTATACATAATGACCGATAACACCACGCAATGTTTTTAAAAACAGAAACCATTATTTTATTATATTTCAGCATAAACATACATCGTTAAACAGGTAATTAACACAATATAGCTAACATTTATAATTTATTTACGGCTGAAGTGTTGCACATATATGTAACAAGCAAAGTATTTATCATAATGTACTTTAAAAAGCATTACAAGTAATGTCAAAAGATATCAGCTATGCTGTTGTTCATAAATACCAGTAATGATGTTGTACAATGAGGAATCATCAGTGTCCCAATGTGTAGTGAGCCAGCGTCTTTTACTGTCCTTACCGGTGGCTGACCTCATGTACACAATATACTGATTCACGAGCTAGGGAACTGAAGGCAACACACCCTGAGTGAAAAGGGAAGAACTTAAGTAGCAACGCTAAAGAGGGAAATAGATGACACACAGCTGACACACATGAGCTAATAATGACGGTAACTATGGAAACTGAGCAAAGAAACATGTGACAGATGAAAACAAACTGAAATTCCATGAACAAAACTAAACAGAATGGTGACACTGAAGAACTCCATGTTTTTGACAGCCTCTTTTATCTTTAATAAAGACAACAGCTAATTAAACTTAATCTTAAAATCTTAAAAAACAATGGATGCATTGTATCTGCAGGGTTTTTAAAATCAAATTTAAAGGGATAGTTCACCCAAAAATGAAAATTATCCCATAATGTACTCACCCTCAAGCCATCCTAGGTGTATACGTCTTTCTTCATTCAGCCAAACACAATCTGAGTTCATATCCTGGCTTTTCCAAGCTTTAAAATGGGAGTGAATGGTAGCATTTTTTAAGCCCAAAAAAGTGCATCCATCCATCATAAAAATAATCTGTACGGCTCCAGGGGTTTAATAAAGGCCTTCTGAAGCGAAGTGATGCATTTTTGTTAGAAAAGTATCCATATTTATAACTTTATAAACTATAATTGCATGGCTTCCGGTAACCGCCGTACACGAGTCTAGTTCCAGTGGAAGAGTGTCCTCTGACCTGACGTATTGACGAACGCGGAAGTGCAGAGGAAAGAGCAAAAGAAAACACCGGTCACGAATTAGAAGTCTAAAATGAGAATTTTTAAAGAGAAATGTTGGAGGAACTTGAGTTTGTTGACCAGCCCTATTTGTTAGAACCGCGAGAGGCGTCTACTCTCACCTTACGCTACGTCTACATCCTCATACACCGGAACTAGACTCTCTCGTGAAAGCGCGGACGTCTGTTAGCGGAAGCTAGTGATTACAGTTTATAAAGTTATAAATATGGATACTTACAAAAAATGCTTAGCTTGAGAAGGCGTTTATTAACCCCCTGGAGCAGAATGGAGTATGTTTATAATGGATGCAGTTTTTTGGGCTTCAAAAAGAAGAGCCAGGATATTTTTTAATATAACTCCGTTGTTTGGCTAAAAGAAGAAAGTCATATACACTTAGGATGGCTTGAGTACATTATGGGATCATTTAAATTTTTTGGGTGAACAAATTTTTTGGGTGAACTAATCATTTTAATTTTTTGGCTTTTTATGAACTCTTTTAAGACCTTCTCAAATCAAATTAATGCAATAAAAGGGTAAAATGACTGTATCTGTGTGCTATCTACTGTAATAGTGATAGGTGATACTCACACAAAATGTAAATGCAAGTATACTGTTTGTGTTAAAGTTAAAAAATCTGATCAATGGTGGGCAGAGATAGTGAAACTAAACTAGTCTTTGTCAACAGGGTTGGCTATTTGCACTCTGTGTAAACAGATACTGCCTGAATGCAAAGTGTTAAACAAATGTACCTGTAATGTGCTTGTTTAGTTGACATGTTGTTGAGACAAATACAGAAGTCAAGATAAAA
>CM077211.1:14823362-14993362 GCA_039654625.1 Rhinogobio ventralis
TCACGGAGGCTACACCATCGTCCAAACCAGACCCGTCAGCTCCACCCACTCGTTCAGCCTCACCAGAATACTAATTGCATGCACCTGCACCGGCTCATCAGCACACTAGTTATAAGCAGTCACACTTCCCTCACCGTTGTCTGGTCTTGTTGATCACAACCGCTCAACCGCTTACCTGTTTTGCTTCACACATGATCCTCATCGTCGTCAGTTTCAGTTTCATTATTATTATTATTGCTATTTAAGTTTGTCCCTCACACTCATTCTCTGTCCAATCGCCGTTATACGTTATGTTGTGCTTTGCATTTACATGTCTGCCTGTCTTGAATTACCTGAGATGAAACGTTTTGAACGTTATTCATCTGTCTTTGTCTGTCTGCCTGCAAGCTAACTGTGACAGTATGTACATAAAAATGCATAACTACTTTTTTTCTTATACCATTTTCCACCTACTATAAATTAGGGAAGTATGTACATTTGGATGCAGCCAGAACAATAATTTACCTAGAAGATTCAGCTCACTTACGCATTTAAATTCAGTCACTCAGGAAACGTGAAGCATGTAGGTGGCCACTGAGAGCAAAAACCTGGAAGCGGTCCAAAGTGCAGGCTGTTGACATGAAATCGTTGTTGATGCTAATGCTAATATAATTTTAACCACTTAGTTTCTCTGGTTACTGTATTGTACTATTGAACTTCAAAAACATAAACAAGCTTTTGTTCAATCAAGTCATTTTGATGTTGCAAAAGAGTAGAGCAAGCACAGCTTTATATGAAATATGAACAGTGAGTTATATTAACTTAATTATTCTTGTGGCCATAAAACATGGCAGCCTCTGTATAAATATCCTGTTGTGTGTATGAAAACCCCATTGGGAGTTTAATGCAGCATATTCTCACAAGCATTGAAGTCATACAAAAGATATATGAATGATGTTGTTATTGAAACTTAAAATATTACGAACGTTGGCTTTAAGCCATTTTGTGGAGCAGAGTTGCTTTGTGGTGCAGAGTTGCGTACACCACGATGATTAAGAAAAAGGATAAGATGAAATATGGTAAGACAGTAAATTATAGGAAATTGTAAGTCGACAGGATGGTAGAAAATGGACTGTTGTGTAACTGTGCTGTTTTCATGGATCATTGTTGGTATATAGCAGTTATGAAATTATGGAGAATCTTTACCTTGCCCTCCTGGTTGTTTGGAATCGTGTCTGTTTTGTTCATATTACATGATTACACACTCTGAGGGAATGGAATATGAAGAGACCTCCATCAGACCTTGAGCTGTGGGCTTGCGTCATAGACAGACATATATTACTTATGGTGCCATTGCAGTGAGTGACCCTTGACCTGGAAATGTTGCCACTTTTTGAAATAGTCCAAAACAAAGCAGTGTGAGGCTTGTTTTTAGCTATGTTTGGAATGGAATACTAACTTACTACATACTGAACACAGTGCAGTAGTCTATACACTGAATGCTGAGTACTATTTTTGTTAAAAACAGTGAATGTACAGTCACATTTACCATAGCTCTGTGAAATTGAAGAATTAACTGGTGTGACGTAATTTCAAACAAAATCAGGCCAAAATGTTTGTTTCTGGAGTTCAAAACAGCTTGCTAATGCAGACTTTCCAGGGCTGCGTTTCACAAAAGCATTGTAAGCCTAAGTAGATCTTAAAACCATTGCCACCAATGGTCTCTTCGATCAACTTTGCTCAAGATGCTTTTGAGAACGCAGCCCAGAAAAGTTCGCTGTGACAGGTAAACACCTTTGAACTACCATTGGTCCATGGCAATTATATAACCTATTATGTAATTGCCATGGACCAATGGTGCGGCTCTGAGGCTCTGCCTTTTTGACAAATAAACAAGCTGTTTGATCAAATAAGTCATATTAAAAATAAGGCTGCTGCAAATACAAGTTGAGCTTGTATTTCTCTGATACATAGGCCTACTATATATTTTATACATAAAGAAAATTTGCATACCCTTCAAAAACAAGATTTTGCAATCCTTAATATGTAAAATGATTGTCAATTGATCTTAAATTCAAGTAGCTTTTTTGCCATTTACAGAGTCTCAGGCGACACTCAGAAGACACTTTTATGCTGAAGGTTTGTATCAGTCATGACATTGTTGTTCATTGGGATGAGGAGAGAGATGGTAAAAAACTAAAGCAACTGGTTGTTTGCAGTTAACATGCTTTCTCATGAATTCTGACTAAATCAAAAATCTAAATGTCTTATACAGACACATATTTGGAGGATGATTATGAGCTATTTCAGGCTGCAATTATTAGGCAAACAGTTTTTACTAGACAAATCACAGAGACCTAATGCTTGCATGTCAGCACGTAAAAGCACATGTCCATGTGCAAGGTACACGATCCCAGGCACGACAACCTAATCACCTAGACTTAGAATAGAACCACAAACAAGACCAAAATAAAGTCTAGTGGATGAAACACATGAAACTACATGACATCTGCAGTGGAGTTTGGCCTAATCACTTTCATTTTTCTTCTCTATACATCAAGGGCTGCAGGACGAGAGAGTTTAAGGATAAACAGAAGCAGTATTATTAGGCATTTCATCATCAGGTTTCATCATCACGACATGGACGTGAGCAATAGCAGACATGTCCACGTCACATGTACAACCCTTTTTCTTTTGATTTCCGTCTCCAGATCAGAGAGGGTGAGCCACTGTTTTCACTTCAAGAGGGTCAAAAACACTTACTCATCCAGCCTTTTATGTTGTTTTTTGGCTAGTTTGCGTTCAACATATGGAATTATGCAACAAGAACCTTTGGTCAGTAAATTACATTTTCAAGCAGGTACAAGGACCTATTGAAACTTTCTTAACCAAGGAGGTCAATATGGAAAACAGAGCACTTTACTGTGCCAAGTTTACTTTCTGTTTTTGCACTGATGCAAGCAATCTTCTGGGAATGCATTAATTAAACAACAATTTAAAGACACAAAGAAAGAAATGAGATCTTGAATGACTTTTGCTGTCTTTAATCCATTTGTGGTTAAACCATATTGTTCCGAGTCAGCAAACCGGCTGATTTATAGGAAAGAAAAAATGCATCTAAAGCAGTATATTTCCCAAAAGAGAGAGAAAAGAGCAAGTTTAGAACCAGATAATCTCTTTATAATAATTGTATTTACAAAGTTTTTGCATTTACACAAACAATTTAATTCAAGTGGTTCCAAACCCATGAGCTGAGTAAAATAAATGTAAATTCAAACCCATTTTAAAGATGCTACAACGGATGGATTACATTTACAAAATTATATTGCAGAAGATCTGACATTGATTGAAAAACAAAACAGTACATTAGATGAGACAGGACAATATTAATGCTCCAAAAGAAGCATGATAAACGAATGAATAAACTAAATGCATTTATTTTGAATTAAATTAATTAATATATTGAATTATTAATGAAACTATTACTTAAGCTTGACGTAAAAGCATTACTTGTCTAATTAACTTCAAAAGTGTTTATTTGAGTAATTTCTGAAAGAATAATAAAACCTCCCATCAACCTTGACATGAATCAAGAGGTCTAAAGAAGCATGTGTTGCCAACTCAAGAAAAAGGGTTAAGTAAACATACTGTGATTAATTTATAATTTTACATCCATCAAACCTATTAATAAAAACGTTCTGGTCTAGACTATACGTCACTGTCACTGTACAGGGGGTGACCACCTCTGAGCGTATCACTGAAACAGAACACTGCACAAACAACAGATAAAGTTACTTCTGAAACACTGCAGCCTCCTCAGACATCATGTTGTGCTCCTTACAAATTTACAGCAACCTTGACAAAACCTGCAAGGAAATCCAGAGCAGCGGCGCCGCTAGCAATTTTTGGCCCTATGAAAGAATATGAGGTTGGACCCCTTACCATACCAAACATACAGGCCAACCTATAACGATACAAAATCGTTGTCAGCAATTTAATTATATGTATATGTTTGTTAAATAGCACATCTCCATCATCTTCTCCTTCCTGACCTGCATATTTCCCTTCCCTCAGCAGAGGAAACAACTATAACTATAACTCTGCTATTTATAGTCATTTTATTTGTGTCCATAAAAAATGACTACAAAATGTCAAGACTTGGAAAACTAAAGAAAACACAGGATGCACTTTCTGTCTCCTTCTACTTGAACATCTTTCTGGCTCATGTGCACAAAAATGAACCAAAACACCGCGAATACTTGACACACAGACTGACATGAGAAATATACAGTGGGGCACCAATTGTGCAAGTTCTCCCACTTAAAAAGATGAGAGGCCTGTAATTTTCATCATAGGTACACTTCAACTATGAGAGACAGAATGAGAAAATCACATTGTCTGATTTTTAAAGAATTTATTTGCAAATTATGGTGGAAAATAAGTATTTGGTCACCTACAAAAAAGCAAGATTTCTGGCTCTCACAGACCTGTAACTTCTTCTTTAAGAGGCTCCTCTGTCCTCCACTCGTTACCTGTATAAAAGACACCTGTCCACAACCTCAAACAGTCAGACTCCAAACTCCACTATGGCCTAGACCAAAGAGCTGTCAAAGGACACCAGAAACAAAATTGGCCTAGACCTGCACCAGTGGGAAGACTGAATCTGCAATAGGTAAGCAGCTTGGTGTGAAGAAATCAACTGTGGGAGCCATTATTAGAAAATGGAAGACATACAAGACCACTGATAATCTCCCTCGATCTGGGGCTCCACGCAAGATCTCACCCCGTGGGGTCAAAATGATCACAAGAACAGTGAGCAAAAATCTTAGAACCACACGGGGGGACCTAGTGAATGACCTGCAGAGAGCTGGGACCAAAGTAACAAAGGCTACCATCAGTAACACACTACGCCGCCAGGGACTCAAATCCTGCAGTGCCAGACGTGTCTCCCTGCTTAAGCCAGTACATGTCCGGGCCCATCTGAAGTTTGCTAGAGAGCATGTGGATGATCCAGAAGAGGGTTGGGAGAATGTCATATGGTCAGATGAAACCAAAATAGAACTTTTTGGTAAAAACTCAACTTGTCGTGTTTGGAGGAAAAAGAATGCTGAGTTGCATCCAAAGAACACCATACCTACTGTGAAGCATGGGGGTGGAAACATCATGCTTTGGTGCTGTTTTTCTGCAAAGGGACCAGGACGACTGATCCGTGTAAAGGAAAGAATGAATGGGGCCATGTATCGTGAGATTTTGAGTAAAAAACTCCTTCCATCAGCAAGGGCATTGAAGATGAAATGTGGCTGGGTCTTTCAGCATGACAATGATCCCAAACACACCGCCCGGGCAACGAAGGAGTGGCTTCGTAAGAAGCATTTCAAGGTCCTGGAGTGGCCTAGCCAGTCTCCAGATCTCAACCCCATAGAAAATCTTTGGAGGGAGTTGAAAATCCGTGTTGCCCAGCGACAGCCCCAAAACATCACTGCTCTAGAGGAGATATGCATGGAGGAATGGGCCAAACTACCAGCAACAGTGTGTAAAAACCTTGTGGAGACTTACAGAAAACGTTTGACCTCTGTCATTGCCAACAAAGGGTATATAACAAAGTATTGTGATTAACTTTTATTATTGACTAAATACTTATTTTCCACCATAATTTGCAAATAAATTCTTTAAAAATCATACAATGTGATTTTGTGGATTTTTTTTTCTCATTCTGTCTCTCATAGTTGAAGTGGACCTATGATGTAAATTACAGGCCTCTCTCATCTTTTTACGTGGGAGAACTTGCACAATTGGTGGCTGACTAAATACTTTTTTGCCCCACTGTATTTATCAATAGAAACCGTTAAGTGCCTACTTTTTTATTTTATTTTATTAAATTTTTTAGATTATTTGATGTTAAATGCATTATATACAGTAAGTCACATTTACAAAAGCCAAAATTACATTATTTTTATTTACAATGTTGAAAAACATAACCTATTGAATAGACTATCAGGTAGTGGTTGGCTACGCATAGCGCTAACATTACAGCAAAGAAAGCTCCGCGAATAAACATATACCCTTTCTTTTTGAAGAACTGGGTGAGTAATTGTCAGGATGTTTTCTCTCTCTCTGCCCTATGTAGCCTTGGTTTTGATGACCGGACTTATACTTCTTTGTCGGACGCGAAGACATCTCTAATTTGACAGTTTACCATCTGATCTCACGCAGTGATTCTAGGCAGTGATTCTAGGCTACCTAGGACAGGACGGAACCATACAGTGAATGCATTTTGCCAGAAATGCAGAAATAAGACGTAATTTTGTTTCATTTGTTACTCTGGTAGATTCTACATTTATAATTTCTATTACATTACTACTAGTACTGTTATTACTAATAAAACCAATTCCTGGGGGCCCCAAAAGTGCGTGGGCCCTTAAAATCGTCCTAACTTTCCCCCCCTTAGCGGCGCCCCTGACCCAGAGTTAAACGTTTTAGTGGGTTTTGAGGGGGTTGAAATCTGATTGAACCTCATGCGAGTGAAGACACTAGCTGAAAGTTTGAAATGGATTATACTTGCACTTCCATTAACTTTACTGACAGTATTTTGTGCAGATGATAAATGTCTCTCAGCTGGTGGGTGATGAAGTGCTTGAAGCTTTTTTAGATTTTTGGAAATGCAATGTAGAGAGGATATCTTTACTGTGGGAGTAACAAAATGAAAAGAGAGGAGGAGGAAGAGGAAGTAACACCTGAGGGCAGTGCTTTTCTTCAGATGGCTCCTTTCAATAATCTTGAGCTAAGAGACAGTGAGAGTAAAAGACAGATGCTGCATCCAAAATCGCATACTATAGGTACTACATTCGGTTTGAAGCGTGCTCCATGACTGTTTAAAAAGTATTGTCTATATAGTATGAATGTAAATTAAATTTAGAAGTATTACATTCGCTATGTTGTCACTGTCATGCAACCGACAGCGTCAGTTGCATTGCTTCACTGTCAATTACAACTCCTCTCTCATGGACTCATGGGATAGTAAAGTGTCCAGTAGATGCGCATTTCGAAATTTTGCCAGAAGTAGTTGGACATCCAGATACTCATCTCCTATTGTTTTATAAATTATATGAATTTGGATATACCAATTGGCTCATGTACTTTGTACTCGTGTATTGTTTGTGTTAGAGCTTGTGTTTATGCCTACACACTGTTTTGTTTGTGTTCATATAATTTATCTGATTTACTTTTGTTTATTAAATACGCTTAGTTTGATCTTCCTCGCCTCCCCTTATCTTCCTTGGACTCTTAAGACATGACAGTATGACCACGCCATCATATTTATAACTGAAAGTTGTGCTGAGGTGTGGGATGATAAAATAGGCATCAAAATGTTGACAAAGTAGTGTTATTTTAGTATTGTTTATGTGCATTTATAGTATTTATAAATTTTTATTTTTATTAGTTTTTTTATGTTCTTTTGTCATTTTATTAGTTGTTTAATAGTAGTTATTCTTAACTTTAATTTATTTCAGTTTTGGTTTTAGTACTTTCTTCAACTTAACTTTATTGCAGTTAGTTGCCAAATAAACATTCCTAATTTACATTTAAGTTTATTTTTCATCTCTCACCAAGAGCCAAGATGTATTATGAATGTCAGATATGCTAATGTCAGATTTGGCATAATCTTTTTTTTTCGTGGGATGCATGGATCAAAACCAACAATCAAAATTGTTTTTTATTTAGATGTTTGTCAGTCCTCCGACATTGTTTCCCCCCCACTAATGTCATAAATATGGCAGCAGTGTGTAAAAGGTCCTGTGACTAAAACAGATGAATATAGAGAAGCACTTCACCCTCTGAAGTACTTATATAATGGTATGTTATCTAAAGTTCTCATCTCCGGTTGATAATGGTTACATCAGACATGGTGTCTTCCACAATGTAAATTTTTTTTCTTTTTAATAAAAGTTATTTCACACTGCATAACTCTCACAACCTCTCCTCTCTCATAATTTAAAATAACATTTCCTGCGAATGTAATCACTCTCAGAGATTAAGGGTTTACATTTGCCCTTCCATGTGGCCCAGACAGGTTGAAGAGTGCGATCATAATGTAGCTGAATATGTAATCATGTTCCCCTCTGATGTTTATGTAATATTTTGGCTAATTTTATGCTGTTTCAGCTAGAATATACCAGCCACATTGGGAGTCACAGAGGTTAAAAATCTAGTTGCAGCTTCATTAAGTAAATTATACAAACGACGGATGTAACAACCAGGTAACACTTTAAAATTTCATTTTCAAGTTTCATTAGTTAACATTAGTTAACTACATTAGTTAACATGAACTAAGAATAAACAATACTTCAGGATTTACTAATACATTATTAAAATCAAAAGTTGTATTTGATAACATTAGTTAATGCACTGTGAACAAACAATGAACAGTTGTATTTTTATTAACTAATATTAACAAAGATTAATAAATATTGTAACAAATCTATTGCTCATTGCTAGTTAATGCTAGTTAATAGATTAACTAATGTTAACAAAGAGACCTTATTGTAAAGTGTTACCAATAACCATCACTGGTCTACTGTACTACTGATTTAAGGCTTATATGCCCGGTTTCACAGACAAAGCTTAAAGGGATAGTTCACCCAAAAATGAAAATTATCCCATAATTTACTCACCCTTTTCACCCTGACTTTGTTCTTTCAGCCAAACACAATATTAGAGTTATATTTAAAAATATCCATATTTATAACTTTATCAACTGTAATCACCAGCTTCCGTTAACGGCCGTCCGTGTGTTCTAGTTCCGGCATATGATGCAGGCCGTAGGCGTAGTGTAAGCTTAGGTTGAGAGTAGACGCCTCTCGCGGTTCAAACAAATAGGGCTGGGCAACAAACTCAAGCTCCTCTGACATTTCTCTTTAAAAATTCTCATTTTAGACTTCTAATTCGTGACTGGTGTTTTGTTTTGCTTTATCCTCTGCACTTCCGCGTTCATCAATACGTAATGCATCGGTTCAAAGGTCACTCTTCTGCCAGAACTAGACTTGTGTATGGCTGTTACCAGAAGCTAGTAATTACAGTTTATAAAGTGTTATAAAGCTTCGCTTCAAAAGACCTTAATTAACACCCTGGAGCCATATGGATCTCTTTTATGATAGATGGATGGATGCGCTTTTTTGGGTAAGTAATGGTAAGAAAGTCATATACACCTAGGATGGCTTGAGGGTGAGTACATTATGGGATAATCATTTTTGGGTGAGCTAACCTTTTAAGCCTATATAGTCCCAGTCTAAAATGCATGTTTGAGCTGTCCTATCTAAAAATATGTCAGTGCCATTGTTTTGTCACAAGATGCACTCCAGTAATGTTTCTTTTTTAATGTTTAAAAAAAGCTATTTACATGTAAATGTCATAATTTAACTAAAGCCTACTCCTGGCTTAAGCTGAAAGTATACTTAGTTTTTTTTTTACGTGTACATGAGCGTATGCGCAGTGTAACGCGAAGTCTCTCGTATGCGTACACAGGCGTTCGACACATGCACATTTTTGAGCAATCTATCGGCATGAGTTACAACCCATGTAAATACTGCAAAAAATGTAAATGCACATGTGCGACCTGGGCGTACAAAGTTACAAAAATCCACAATATGTGTGTACCCTTCTGATGACGAAATTCGTGTCACGCGCACTGTACGCTGACAATCACATACACGTAAAAAGTGAGGTATACATTGGCCTTTAATCTAACCCCTGTCTGTGAAACCAGGCCATAATGACAGAAAAAAACTATATGGACAAAAGTATTGGGACACACCTCTTAATTAATGAAATCAGTTGATCCAAACAGACCCATTGCCACAGATGTATAAAATCAAGTACCTAGCCATGCAGTCTGCATTTACAAACATTTGTGGAAAAAAAACTCAGTGAATTCAAGCGTGGTACTGTGATAGACTTTGCAATGATATTAATATCAGCAACAACAAAAAAAGTGCGGCAGGAGCTTCATGGAATGGGTTTCCATGGCCGAACAACTGCATGCAAGCCTCATCACAAGTAAAATGCCAAGCGTCTGATGGATGGTGTAAAGCACGCCGCCACTGGACTCCGAAGCAGTGGAAACGTGGAATCACGCTTCTCTGTTTGGCTGTCTGATGGGCTAGTCTGGGTTTGGCGGATGCCAGGAGAACATTACCTGCCTGACTGTATTGCGCCAACTGTAAAGTTTGGTAGAGAAACCATAATGATATGGGGTTGTTTATCAAGGGTTGAGCTATGCCCCTTACTTCCAGTGAAGGGAAATCTTAATGCTTCAGCACACCAAGATTGCGAGCCAGGCCTCTTTGTCTAACATCAGTGCCTGACCTCACAAGTGCTCTACTGCCCTATTAATTTATGTATTTAGAATGCAATGTCATTACAGTCCCTGTTGGTGTAATGGTCAGGTGTCCCAATTTTTCTCTCCATAAAGTGTTTAAAGAAAAAAGACAAAGGAATAAACAAATGTCCTTTTATTCAGAATCTCTTACTCTTCAGAATGGCCTGGGCAACTGTGGACAATTTTTGTTATTCATGTCCCTCATAAACAAACGAAATTAGATACGTAAAATCATCAAAAACTGGCCAAAAAGAGCTGGTTTGACAGGGTACCACTATAAATTCTTCTGCCGTGAAGCCATTAATCAAATCAGTTCTTTCCCCAGATATTACATTTGTAATGCAAATGTGATTGATGTTGCTTATGCCTGAGCAGAATAAAAGCAGACGGGGGAAAACTGATGGCTGGACTACATGAATTAAAAATACTGAACATATTTCTCAGCATTTTGTAACACCTTTATGAGTTTTGCCACCCAACCTGAACAGAATGTACACACTGTTTGTGCTTTTGATTTTTACTAAATGTTCTAAGGTAAGTGGTTGCATGAAAATGACTTAGCTGCATTTAAATATATTAGTTGGATTTACTCATTGGTTTTCATCTCAATTATACAGAGTAAAGTGATTAATTTAAACCATATCTAATCATACTTATTCTATATAAATGAATACTGTATATGAGCTCAACCATACATGTTTATGTTGATCTTTTTTGGACAGCTAATGGGAAATAAACACTTTATGCAAGGTTTCAAGATGCCCACTCTCTTGCTCGCTCCACTGATTAAAAATGAATTGTGACCTGTGATGTACTTTACCGCCTCCTCTCACTATCTGTCTGCACTACAAAAATGGAATAAACGGTCTGTCCATAAAAAAAGCATCTCTTTAGAAACCAAACAGGCTGAACAGTACAGGTCAAGTTAATAAAATGACACAATAAAATACAACCCAACTCCTACATCCTCTGACAATGGGCTCAACGGCTTTCACTGACATTTGCGACTAAAAATAGATGTGTGCAAACTGTAAAATGTATTTAGGAGCATTTGTGTGAATAAAAACACATGCTCCTAAGTGTAAATATCATTTATCGCTAAGAAAATATGTTATTTTCACTTAGTGTAAATAGCATCTATCGCTAAGAAAATATGCTATTTGCACTTAGTGTAAATAGAATTTAGTTGCTATTTACACTTATCACTTAATGCAAATAGTCGCTGCCATATGTAAATATGCACTACTTTAACGAATCACAGCAGCAATCGTTCTCCACTTCACCCTGTTTAAAGTTTATGGCCTGCCTATCTCGGGAACTTGGGTATCAAAATTATCCCCGAACTTCCCAGTGGTAAATACGACTTGATAGTGTGTTCATGTTAAATTTTTAACTAGGAAATTCAT
Organism: Rhinogobio ventralis; assembly: GCA_039654625.1. Classification (NCBI taxonomy): domain Eukaryota; kingdom Metazoa; phylum Chordata; class Actinopteri; order Cypriniformes; family Gobionidae; genus Rhinogobio; species Rhinogobio ventralis. The sequence goes on from CM077211.1 coordinate 14,835,123, forward strand.
ATTTACTAAAATTTAGAATGAGCACAAAAGAACACGGTTTTAAGCCTTGTCTGTAAAACTGAGCATTAAGGTAATAAAAAGTCTTAAATATCTTAAATGTTTTTTTTCTCTCTTTTTTTTTTTTTTTAATCTAAAATGTTATAACAAACGTCTTAAAGCCACACAATGTATTTGTTTCGCCGCTAGGTGTCGGTAACCTCTTAAAAAAAAACAATAAAGTTGTAGATTGATGACGTAGTAAATGAGCATGGAATCATGGAACTTGTCGTCATACCGATGGATCTAATAATATTTATGGGGAAATAACGTTTATGGGGAAATAACGTTTATGGATGAGTGAATGCATTCATGTTTTTTAACATGACTGTGGTATGAAGCAGGGCCTGATTACTAATAAGAGACAGATATCAGCACCACACGCTAGTCCCGGGGGATATAAAGAAATTAGGACATTTCATTCTACCGAACTACCCGCAAGTGCTGAATTACTACTCATACAGGTCAGTTTATTTGACTAATTAAAATGGTGAGGAAAATGCAATGTTGCTTTACTTGGTCTACACTATCTAAACTGCATTTGAGTGTGTTAAAAGTTATAATGTTATTCTGTGTGTTAGTTTGTTGGCTGTATGAGACTAGCAGTAAGCTACATTAACAATAGAACATCATACTGATTATATTCTAATATTTCATCGTGTTGAGTTACATAACATTGATTCGTTTTATGTACATTTGCTCACCTGTCTAATAAAGCACATGCAAGAACGGCATCTCTGTCAAGTCGAAGTTTGTTGCAAAGCTCTCACCATCTCGAAAACACCATGTCGATACTGATCCTCTTTCGATTTCTCATTTTGTTCCAAAGTCTGCTTGCCATGGTCCATAATGTCTGAACGAAACTACAACAGCATGCCGCAAGACGTTACGCAATTGTCCACGTCTGTTGCCATGGTTTCTACAGCAAATCTACGGAAATCGAGGGTAACGCGGATATGACGCCATTGACAGGCAACTCCCTCACACGTTACGTCCTGGTTCCGCAATTTTCTCACGATTTACAAATAGTTGGAAACATTTAGGATGTTATAAGTACTCAACTGAACAAAATATATAACACTGGCCTAGTGGTTTTTGGATCTTTTACTGCAAAAATATTACATATTGCACCTTTAATAATCTTAAGGTCTTAAATTTTTTGATCGAAAAACAGGAATCGCAACAGGCCTACAAGCCTAATGTGATGAGTGCTGCATGTTTCAAAGTAAAAAATGTGGTGCTGTAGCATGTTCTACAAGCTCACGTTTTTGAGATGTTTGCAATCAATGCCAATAGATTGCTTAATTATGATCTACTGTTGATGAATTATAACAATGTTTAATTTATATATTGTAGATTGTTGTGAGAGTGCATATTTTATCTCCCGCATAGACATTTCAAAATAAGAGTCCCACAGTATTTCTGGGACTAAGAACACTATTTAACACATTATTGAATATATAGATTTAACTAGTATCAGAACAATAATCTGTTTATTCACGGTTAGACACACACACACACACACACACAGTCACAGTCATGTTCAGCTTTTTTTTGGTTTTCATTTATCACGTGTTCCTTTGTTCTAAATTCCCACCATGGACAGTAACACTCATCACAGCTGTTTTGTCTTTGAGTTAATCATCTCTGTGTATTTAGTTCCTGCATGTGTTTTGTTCATTGTCAGGTATTGTCTGTGCTCAAGCACACTGTTTCTGTGGCTGTTATTTTGGAGTTATCTATTAAACCTAGCATTACAGAATACTGGACCCTAAAAGTGAGATAAATTGTGGTGTGTTTTGGTTTTGTTTTGTGTCAGTGTTTCCGTTTTTATTTTCTTTTTTTTTCTTCACCATGGACATTCACGCTGTTCCACTGCTGTGCCTTGAACAGGGAAATTGCTCCATTGAGCAACATTTAACGGATTTTTTGGATCTTGCCCATCTAACCACCTTCCCGGACCTCGGAGGCACCTCGATGGAGCTTCGTCGGGTATGTGGAGTGGGTGCTGGTCTCCTGCAGCTCAGCATTCACTGTCGAGGATGCTGCCAGCCCAGTACAACCCTGCTGCGAGGAACGACAGTACATGCCCACCACAGACAGAGAGAACACCTCGGCTGCGATGTCAGAGCCTGCGCCAGAAGGAGCGATCGAGCCTGACATCACACCCGAGGCTAAAGGGGACCCCGTCTGACCAGGTGTGCGAGCCGGCTGACTCTTCCATCGCCGTGGGAGTCCTCGTGGAGTTCGAGGGAATGGAAGCAAGCACCGCCCACCCTCCTGCCACTGAGAGTGAGTACTGCCTGGACTTAATGGACAGTTTGCATGTGTGTGGAGAGACAAATTCCCTGTGCCCCTTGATCTCGTCAGAACCTGATTCTCCTCTAGTCCTGTTAACCCCACCCAGCCTCCCTCTCCCACCACTTCTTCAAACTGCCGTTATGGACTTATTTTTTTTCTATCAGTCACTGTCATTCGTCAGTCTCCTCTTCAGCCCTCAGCCACTCCTACCATCCAGTCATCTCTACCTCCCATCAATCCCTCAGCTTCACCTTAGCCTCCTCTCAGTGGCGCGGCTACCCCTCGGACCCACTGGGAGCCATCGCCACCTGGATGTCTGAAGCCCGTAGCTCCGCCTCCAGCCTCTGAGGGCTCTGCTTCACCTCAACTCGTCTCCCTGGCTCCTATGCCTCCACTCCTTCCTCCCTCGTCTCCAGTGTGGACCATCGGCCATTCGGCCTCGCCGAACTCGGGTCAGACATCGCCATGCCTCCGCTGCGGACTTGCGGGTCCACTACTCTCCGGCCCTCCTCCCCTTTGGCAAGCTCCACCTTCCCTCAGGCTCCACCTCCGCCCTTGATCACTCCAGCTCCACCTCTGCCCTCTGGATCCCCACTTCCACCTCAGGGGGTCGTCGCTTCGGCTCCGTCGCGGCCGCCTAGGTCTACGGTCTCTCTCCACCCCATCAGCTCTCCGTCTGCACGGTGGGCTCCACCTCCATCACCGTCATCGCCTCCAGTCATCCACAAGGGGACATCACACATCACTACACCATGGCTTCTCCCTCCTACGACGCCACCATGGAGCACATTCCGGGCTGGGGCCTGGGTCTCCATCCACACGCCTCTGTTCAAGGCCATTCCATGGATCCTTCCACCTTCCTCACCTCCTTGGATTTTTCTGTTTTCATCACAGCTGTTTTGTCTTTGAGTTAATCATCTCTGTGTATTTACTTCCTGCATGTGTTTTGTTCATTGTTTGGTATTGTCTGTGCTCAAGCACGCTGTTTCGTATGTTGGCTGTTATTTTGGAGTTCTCTATTAAACCTTGTGGTATATTCTTATCGTCTTGGATTAAGCGTTACACACACACACACACACACACACACACACACACACACACACACACACACACACATACACACACATACACACACATACACAGTTTAAATTAGGCCTCTAAATATTTACATAGTTATTAAAACAGCTTGAAGCAGTGTTTAAAAAGCTGCATTTTGGTTTTGTTTAGTTTTTTTTTCATATTTATATAAAATTACTTTTAGGGATAGTTTTAAGGATAATTGTCATCATTTAGGCTACTCACCCTCAAGTTGTTCCAAACCTGTATTAATTTATTTCATGTGCTGAATACAAAAGAAGATATTTTGAAGTATGTTGGTAATCAAAGAGTTTCTGGTCCCCACTGACTTCCATATTTTTTTTTTTCTAAACTATGGAAGTCAATGGGGACCAGCAAATGTTTGGTTTCCAACATTCTTCAAAATAGCCTCCTTTATGTTCAACAGAAGAAAGAATTTCATGCAGGTTAAGGATGAGTAAATGATGACAGAATTTTATTTATTTTTTTCGGTGAACTATCCCTTTAAGAAGTAAAATTGTATGAGGTAAGTCAAGACCTACTTGCATAAACACTTTATTAAAATGTGTTGCATTAATGCAAAAAAGTTTCAGCTTATTAGTCTCAGTTAGGAAACAAAACTATGAGGATTTTCTTCTTATCTCCGCAACAGTAAAGAATGATACTCCAAATTGTACTGTTTCCTTTAATGGTCTGCGAGAAGCCATAAAGAAAAACACCTAATTAAAAACTTCAATGCTAGTTTTCGACATCTAGACACGTAGTTGCTTCTATGAATAATAAGCTCCTTTAACAGTGCTCTCCTGCCTCTCAAAGCCAGCGCAGCCTGTTGACCGAGGTATTATCTGGTTAGGGCAGACCCACAATGCTTAGCCAGGTGTAACAGATACACAGACTGTACAAACACAAGCTCCATTCCATTCTTTTTTCCCTTCTTTACACATACATGCTTATGCCAGGATACAGAATGGGAAAACCGTAATCCTCTGCAGTAAATTGAAGAATCACACACACAAACACACACATGTGCTTCAAATCTCAGTGTGACGTTTATATGGCAGTGACTGTTTTCATTGCTATAGCATGAAGGACCCAAGGACACATATGGCCCATCAAAATAATCGGGACAGCTTTACGAGGGTCACAGTGTTAGAGTCAGTTGTACACATCATGAAGATAAAACCCCTGGAGTCTCAGAATCCATTTTCCAAACAAACCCAGCTTGAAGAACCACTATCTACCCATACTGCCCTACATAATATTTTATGGAAGATTTATGTTAAGTCTTTGTTGTCTCATTTAGATCAAAACAGACATGAGATGAAAACATCTAATATTAAGATGCATCATGTGATGTGAATGTTTAACACGTTTAAATAGCTTTTTGTGGCAACATGCTGCAGCTGGTGGCCTCCATGTGTCCATTTATATTAATTTACTCTGATATCTAAAGATTAAAGGGAGGATTGGGGTTTTGAAGTTCTGTATGTGACGCTTGTGATAAATGGTCCTAAACAAGACCTGTCTGTGACATGATATCTTATGATGTATAAAATCTGAGAGGCAGGCCAGTGGTCATGATAACTAAATACTAAATGAAGTAAAATGTTTTTATCATTTAAACATTTTTATTATTATTTTATTATTATTATTATTATTATTATTATTACACTCACCTAAAGGATTATTAGGAACACCTGTTCAATTTCCCATTAATGCAATTATCTAATCAACCAATCACATGGCAGTTGCTTCAATGCATTTAGGGGTGTGGTCCTGGGCAAGACAATCTCCTGAACTCCAAACTGAATGTCAGAATGGGAAAGAAAGGTGATTTAAGCAATTTTGAGCGTGGCATGGTTGTTGGTGCCAGACGGGCCGGTCTGAGTATTTCACAATCTGCTCAGTTACTGGGATTTTCACGCACAACCATTTCTAGAGTTTACAAAGAATGGTGTGAAAAGGGAAAAACATCCAGTATGCGGCAGTCCTGTGGGTGAAAATGCTTTGTTGATGCTAGAGGTCAGAGGAGAATGGGCCAACTGATTCAGGCTGATAGAAGAGCAACTTTGACTGAAATAACCACTCGTTACAACCGAGGTATGCAGCAAAGCATTTGTGAAGCCACAACACGCACAACCTTGAGGCGGATGGGCTACAACAGCAGAAGACCCCACCGGGTACCACTCATCTCCACTACAAATAGGAAAAAGAGGCTACAATTTGCACGAGCTCACCAAAATTGGACAGTTGAAGACTGGAAAAATGTTGCCTGGTCTGATGAGTCTCGATTTCTGTTGAGACATTCAGATGGTAGAGTCAGAATTTGGCGTAAACAGAATGAGAACATGGATCCATCATGCCTTGTTTCCACTGTGCAGGCTGGTGGTGGTGGTGTAATGGTGTGGGGGATGTTTTCTTGGCACACTTTAGGCCCCTTAGTGCCAATTGGGCATCGTTTAAATGCCACGGCCTACCTGAGCATTGTTTCTGACCATGTCCATCCCTTTATGACCACCATGTACCCATCCTCTGATGGCTACTTCCAGCAGGATAATGCACCATGTCACAAAGCTCGAATCATTTCAAATTGGTTTCTTGAACATGACAATGAGTTCACTGTACTAAAATGGCCCCCACAGTCACCAGATCTCAACCCAATAGAGCATCTTTGGGATGTGGCGGAACGGGAGCTTCGTGCCCTGGATGTGCATCCCACAAATCTCCATCAACTGCAAGATGCTATCCTATCAATATGGGCCAACATTTCTAAAGAATGCTTTCAGCACCTTGTTGAATCAATGCCACGTAGAATTAAGGTAGTTCTGAAGGCGAAAGGGGGTCAAACACAGTATTAGTATGGTGTTCCTAATAATCCTTTAGGTGAGTGTATATACATAATTAATGACTAATTATTTATTAAAATGTTGAATTATGATTCATTTGATTTTCTTCAGCTAGTTATCACATTACTTTTTTTAAGGGGTCATGAACTGAGAAATACAATTTTCCTTGAGGTTTTGACATATAAGAGGTCATCATACTATAAGAATATTCTGTACGTTTCAGAACTGAAAACTTCTTTGTTAGTCAGAAAAAAAACTGCTTTTATTGTAACCAAGCCCAGATAACGACTCGTTGTGGAATGTGATAGGTGAAAGACCGCCTCTGCAGAAGAAGGATCCTAATGCTAGGAATGTGGCATTTTATTTTCAACAATGTGAATGTCTCAGTTGAACATTATTTATTAGTATTTCACTGTGGATCCTTTGGTAAATCAGTCGCAATTTCGGCTTTGCAAACACACATTTACTATATAAACTCGACAGTAATGCGACAACATGTAACATGTAACCGTGTTAATTCTAATGCCTGATCTGTGACCAGTGATTTCTAATATGTAATGAATTATGTACAGTCAGATGTTCTTTGTCTATGTGTCAGTAAATCAAACCAGTGACTAAACAGTCAACTTCACATTGTTTTTTTTAGTAGGATGAAAATAATCTGTGATTAAATTATGTACAGAAAGCGATCCAAAAACGCTCCCTTTGCAATCGCTGGAGCTGTCAATTAAACAGCGTGAGTTTATCAATGACTGAGTTCTGGACTCTCACCAAAACTCCTGTTATAAACAACGAATCTCTTTACATTGTGTTTGCACTGTTAGTTAAGATGAAAGCATTCGTTAGTGTGCAGAAATCGAGTTGCAATGACGAGATCCATGCATTCATGCGCTCAAAATGTCTGTGATCGGCTACAACGCTCATCACTGCAACCTTTCATGCCACAATCTAAATATAATGCTATAATCAACACTTTTCATGATTAGTTAACGTTAAGAGCTGTAATAGTAAAAATGTGCTAAAAGTTTTCGAGAGAGTTTCACATGTAATTCTTAGCTATTTCATATGCAAAGATGTTAGCCAATCACAACAGTGGGCGTTTACACTGAAGTCTTACAGCAGACGCGCCCCTTTAAAAAGAGCGTTTAAATCAGAGGCTAAAATCAGGGTAGGAAAAATGGTAAAACTTTACAATACGGGTGCACTAATATGCATTAATTCATGCTTAACTAATGCAAAGATAATCATGAGTTAATGTATGACTCATGAAGAACTAAACCATTTATTAATGATTACTGCATCAGCAACTAATGAAGATTATATATGATTCATAGATTAAGTAATCATTAAATTGTGATTAGTTAAATGTGTCATATTGTATTAATTTCCTAATAACATATTATATTAACTAATAGTGTAAATTCATGTGTTAATTACCATAATGGTTGAAGCCATGCATTTTAACTTTCAGTTGTCTGCTTTAATGAATCATTAGTTAACAATTTGCATAGGTATCATTATGTTATGACTTTACTTGTTGAGGCACATGACTATTAACTAATTCAAAATTAATTCAAAACTCATAACCACAATGACATATTACTTAACAATTAGTTAATAGTCATGTGCCTCAAGTAAACAAGTAAAGTCATAACATAATGATACCTATGCAAATTGTTAGTTAATGATTAATTAAAGCAGACAACTGAAAGTTGAAATGCATGGCTTTGACCCATTGTGGTAATTAACGCATTAATTTGCATTATTAGTTAATATAATATGTTATTAGGGAATTAATACATGATGTCATATTTAATTAATAGCAATTCATATATTACTTAATCTATGAATCATATATAATCTTCATTAGTTGCTGATGCAGTAATCATTAATAAATTGTTTAGTTCTTCATGAGTCATACATTAACTCATGATTATCTGTGCATTAGTCAAGCATGAATTAATGCATATTAGTGCACCACTATTGTAACTATTGAAAAATGCCTTTTAACTCTAAATTATGATAATTTTTATGTAAAAATCATACTAACATTAAAAGTGCACCCCAGGAAACATTATAAAATGCAGTTCATGACCCTTTTAAGTCACCATGAAATCAAAATGGACAATTCTTATTTTTTATGGAATATTGCAGTGTTTATTATAAATAATTTATCTGTGCACATCATTGTTTATTTTAAATTTTTTTTATTTATTTTTTTACATTCATTTGCCCTTGTAATTAAAATAACTTCCCCTTGCAGCAACATCTCTTCCCTTCTCTGATGATTATACTTCATTGATGATGTAAATTATAAATAATAATTATATAAATAATTTATAAATACATTACATTGTACTTTACAAGGGTCTCATAGTGTTAGAGGCAGTTGTACACATCATGAAGATAAAACCCCTGGTGTCTCAGACTGAAAATATCCCAATCGGAAGTTCTGGTCAATTTTTAGTAATCACACAAAACAGAATGAAACAATTATGATGTCAAAATGAATAAATGTGTTAACTCTGCTAAAAAAAGTATTACACATTTCATTAAGGGCATGCTCAAGTTATTATTTTATATTTAGCTAAAGTTCTGTAACACAGAAACACTACAAATCTCATCAAGTAATGGGCTTAATTCACTGCAAATATCACAAAAACACATAACAAACACAATACAAATAAACACAAACAAACACACGTAAACAGCTATTGGCAAGACTAGAGCCTAAAAAGGGCCAAAAACCAAACCGAAAACATGGCAGATGTCCGTCTGCCAGAGCAAAATATTAGCCCTAGAGTGCAGTCGTGCATAACATTAAACAAAAGCCCTGAGAAACGTACCCACTGCTAGAATAATCAATGGTACACAATCGGAAGAAAAAGCAACAGTGCTCAAATACAATAGCATGTTACATGATTCAATTACACATGGAAAACTAAAACATACAAACACGTTCTTTCTCTTACACTAGCTGATAAGCCAATCAGAAGCCAGTATTCCTGGTTGTGAGCTTTGATTGATGGCCATTGGTAACATACCAAGATCATCACAGGGGGAAACTTCTCTGATTAATGTTCAGGGAGTTCAGAGCATACACACAAACAAGCATGAAAACATAAATGCACTAACAAATACTTGCGTACACAAAAACATAAATATAAAAAAAAGATCCTCATGCATATTCACGCCGAGGAACACACAAGAAAACACATATGAAGAAATATGCACATATTTGATCGGCATCACAGCACATTAGTGCAAGGTCTGACCAGGGGAAGGGAAGTCTTCCCTTCAGTGATATTTATAGAGGGACCAATTCCCCAGAGAGAGTGTGCAAACACACAGACTCTACACACCAGGAAAATACAGTCATATGCATGTACACATGGGTATTTGTTGAAGACACGTTGACAAAACAGGAAAGCGCACAACATATTGCTATTTGTGCAGTGACTGATCCGAACAGCCACCCAGTGAAAGGCATCGAGGAACGCTAATGTTTGCCGTCCAATAATTATTAATCTCTCGAAATCAGTGTCTTCATACACATAAACATACGCACGAATGCACATGCTTGTAATTTCACTAATGCTCATGATAATGGGCTGCACATTTCATCAGAAACAGAGGGCTCTACCAAGAACAGGGTCTACACACCTGAGGCAAAACCATGTTTGCCATGTTGTAATGTAATGATTTTATGATCCAACCATACATCAGGTTTGCTATCCAGCCTTCATCAAACTTTCAGGTCCCTAAAGAAAACACAAGCCAAAAGTGATTTTTCTTGTGGGTCACATGCTCAATGAATGAACACTTGCCAAGCGGCAAAAAGTGCAGAACTCGCCAGATGGTTGGGAGTAGCTACATAATATATGGTTTAAATCAGTAGTTCTCAAACCTGTCCTGGAGTACCACAAGCCCTGTGCATTTTGTATGTCTCCCTCATCTATCACACCTGATTCAACTCATGAGCTCATTAGTGAGGAAACGTCTCGGTTACGACTGTAACCTTAGTTCCCCGAGTAGGGAACGAGACGCTGCGTCACCGCTTTGGGAACGCCTCTGCGTGATTGCGTCGTGAAGCACATGTGTAATCAGTCCAATGGAGAGACGGAACGTCATAGGCGGGTGACGTCATCGACCCGGAAGGTATAAAGCATACCGGCAGACAAACGCCGCTAGCTTCTGTGGTAGAGTGAAACAAGACGCTTTTGCGGGCATGCGGGGAGTATGGCAGGGTGACGCAGCGTCTCGTTCCCTACTCGGGGAACTAAGGTTACAGTCGTAACCGAGACGTTCCCTTTCGAGGGAACTCGAGCTGCGTCACCGCTTTGGGAACGAGAATACCCACGTCCCCATAGGAGCCGGATGCCCGCCTGTGCATTGTCTAAAAGGCGAGCACCCGAGCCCCTGGAGTAATGTCAAGTTCGTAGAACCTCACGAAAGTGAGCGGCGAGGACCACCCCGCCGCCTCACAAATGTCTTGCAGGGAAGCCCCTGCTAGGAATGCCCGAGAGGCAGCCATACCCCTAGTCGAGTGTGTCCGGACAGCCAAAGGGAAAGGCTGCCCGACCACCTCATAAGCAAGTGAAATAGCCTCAACTATCCACTTGCTCATCCTCTGCTTAGAAACCGGACCCCCTCTCGAGGGTGGACCGTAACACACAAACAACTGTTCCGATTTTCTCCACAGGGCAGCTCTGTGGACATAAGCGTCTAGTGCGCGAACAGGGCAAAGCAGATTAGATCTTTCCTGGTCAGACGTCAGAAAGGGAGGTGGACAAAAGGCCATAAGTACTATGGGTCTCACAGTATTAGTGGGAACCTTAGGAACGTACCCCGGTCTGGGGTGCAGAAAAGCTTTAGCCATACCGGGAGCAAATTCCAAGCACGAGGGTGCCACAGAGAGGGCTTGTAAGTCCCCTATTCTTTTTAAGGAAGAGATAGCCAGCAAAAAGATGGTCTTTAAGGTGAGGAGTTTCTCAGAAATTTCTTCAATGGGCTCGAAGGGAGCCTGAGAAAGGCCCTGAAGGACAATAGCTAAGTCCCAGGCCGGCACCCTGGTGCGTACTGCGGGCCTCAGTCTGATAGTGCCACGGAGGAAACGAGTAACTAGGGGGTGTCGCCCGAGGGTAACACCATCGAAAGGAGAGTGGTAAGCTGCTAAGGCCGCCACGTACACCTTCAAAGTGGAGGGAGCTAACCCAGCGGAGAATTTCTCCTGCAGGAACTCCAGCACCGCGCTCGCAGGGCAGTTTACTGGATCCCACAGGCGATCTCTACACCATAAGGTGAAGAGTCTCCATTTCAATGCGTACAGTTTCCTCGTGGAGGGAGCTCTAGAGTGTAGGATGGTCTCCACAACCTCGGTTGAGAGACCGGAGCTTAGGAGCTGGGCCCCCTCAGAGGCCAAGCCCACAGATTCCACAGCTCTGGGCGTGGGTGCAGGAAGGCACCGCCCGACTGAGAGAGCAGGTCCCTCCTGCACGGAATCTCCAGGGGAGAGCCGTTGAGGAGCGACACAATGTCCGAGAACCAAACCCGGGCTGGCCAGAACGGAGCCACTAGGAGCAGATGGGCCCCGTCCCGACGAACTCTCTCTAGAACTCCCGGAAGCAGAGCGATCGGGGGGAAAGCGTACAGGGGCAGCCTCGGCCACTCCTGTACCATGGCGTCCAGTCCCAAGGGAGCTGGAGGAGTTAGAGCAAACCATAGACGACAATGAGTGTTGTCTTGAGTGGCGAACAGGTCTACTTCTGCTCTGCCAAATTCTTGCCAGAGGAGCTCCACCACCTCGGTGTGGAGTCTCCACTCCCCGGGCCTCGGCCCCTGCCTCGACAGGATGTCTGCTTCCGTATTCAGGCGCCCTGGGATGTAGATTGCCCTGATTGAGAGCAATTTCCCCAGGGCCCACAGGAGGATTTGACGAGTCAGCTTGTACAAAGGGCGAGACCTCAAACCCCCCTGGTGATTTATATAGGAGACCACCGATGTGTTGTCTGTGCGAACTAGAACATGATGGCCCCTGAGATACGGCAGGAAATGTCTCAGAGCCTGGAACACAGCAAGCATTTCCAGGCAATTTATGTGCAACGCACGATGAGCGTCCTGCCATAGGCCCTGGGCCGAGCGACCACTCATGGTCGCCCCCCAACCCGTAAGGGAGGCATCCGTGGTCAGAGTGACCCGCTGGCACGGTGCCCCCAGTAACGGGCCTTGGGCTAGAAACCGAGGGTCCTTCCACATGACTAAGGCGCGGAGGCATCGCCGCGTTACCTTGATCACGCGAAAGGGATTTCCCCTCGGGGAAAAACCCTTGGTCTTGAGCCACCACTGTAAAGGTCTCATGTACAACAGGCCACGAGGAATGACGTTGGACGCTGCTGCCATCAGGCCTAACAGTCTCTGATACTGTTTGACAGTGAGTGGCTGGTCTAGTTTCACCCCTTTCACCGCTGAGAGAATCGATCCTACGCGAGGCTCTGATAGACGGGCCTGCATCAGGATCGAATTCCAACACACACCCAGATACGTTATTCTCTGTACTGGAGAAAGAACGCTCTTCTTGAGGTTGAGCCTCAGCCCTAACCTCTTCATGTGCGCGAGAACAACATCTCGATGTTGAACCGCCAGACGTGCTGACTGAGCCAAAATCAGCCAGTCGTCGATATAATTGAGAATGCGGATCCCCTGCATACGCAAGGGGGCTAATGCCGCGTCTACACACTTGGTGAAGGTGCGGGGTGATAGGGCTAGACCGAAGGGAAGCACCCGATATTGGTACGCTTGTCCCCCAAAAGCGAACCTCAGGTACTTCCTGTGCTGCGGAAGGATGGAGATGTGGAAGTAAGCATCTTTGAGATCTATCGTGACAAACCAGTCCTCGGACCTGATCTGGGACACGATATGTTTGAGTGTAAGCATCTTGAACCTGAACTTTGCCACTGCGCGATTCAGCGAGCGCAGGTCCAAAATGGGGCGCAACCCCCCATCCTTCTTTGGCACTATAAAATAGCGACTGTAGAAACCTGACTCCCTGTTGGAGAGAGGAACCTTCTCTATGGCCCCCTTCCGTAGGAGGGTCTGGACTTCTTGAGTCATAACCAGAGCCTGCTCGGGGCCCACCAAGGTAGGTAGGACCCCCTTGAAACTGGGTGGACGACACCTGAACTGGATGGCGTACCCAGATCTTATTATCTGCAGGACCCAACGAGATATATTTGGCAGTTTTTCCCATTCTGGCAAAAAATCTACTAGGGGTACCAGTCCCTCGAGACTGGCCTCTGGTATACTGAGTGCTGGGAGCACAGCGCCCTGAAGCGGATGACCGGCAGGGAACGGCTGACTCGACAGCGCCACCTCCTTGTCTGGAGGACGCGGGCCATCCTCGGATGACTCGCGAGGGCCTTCCACGCCCCGGCACTCGGGCGGGGTTAGTGGAGAGACCCTGTGAGGGTACCGGAACAGGACGGGCACCGTATGCTGAGGTGAACACCGCCTGTTCCCGAAGGGGGAAACCCTCACTGCCCTGGGCCCACTGGCGTCAGGGCCTCTTAGACGCAGCCTTTCTAGAGATAAGAACAGTCCGCAGATCTGCTCTACCCCTAGAGGGCTGCGTCTGAGGGTGTCGCCCACCGCCCCACCCTTTCTGAGGGGGAGTACGAGTGGCCACACTTTGTTTCTGTTGCGCCCGGTGTACGGAGCTCGTACTCGGTGTCTGCTGCTCCCGCCTTGCCCACCAAAGAGGATGTGGTTCTTAACGGTTTGGTGGGCAAGGTCGGAGTTTTAATGGCCGATGCCGACTGAGGAGAGAGATGGCTCGCGAGCGTCTCCTCCACCTTCGGCATCGGACCATACCCATGCTTCTTCAGCCCCTGTATGTTGCTATACACTGACGTTTGGGGGCTGAAGACACGAGAGGACATGGGCCGCTTCCACGTTCTCGACACCTCAGTGTGGAGATCCGTGAAAAACGGTAAACTCCGACGTGGAGGCTGGGCAGAGCGTGAGGGGAGAAAGCGCTCGTCCAAACGGCTCTTGGACGAGACGCTCTCTTGATTTTCTTGTGGCCAGTCAATGTTTAGTTTGGCCACCGCTCTGCACAGAACCTCCAACAGCTCCTCACCAGCAGGGGATTGAAGTGGCGAGTCTTCAACCCCCGCGTCAACGCTGCAAATATCGATCTCATCAGAGCTCGATAAAAGCAGCGCTGAGGCTGCCCCCTGGGTGGGAGAAACCGCAGGGCGGGCTCCCGAACCCAGAGAGGCAGCACTGGATCTGCCAGGTGAGGGCAGAGAAAGGGCTGGGCCCGTCTCTAACCCCTCTGACAGATCCATTTGCGAACCCCACGACATAAGCTGCCGCCGTGCCTCAGCAACAGCGGGGCCTGTGCCGCGGGGAACGCGAACCGGGACACCCTCCTCAAAAAGTGCCCGGCGGGATCGCAGCACTCTCATAGGCAAAGCCTCACAATGCTCACAGCCGGCCCCCTCGAGAGCCGACTGAGCGTGCTGTTCACCCAAACAAACAACGCACATCAAGTGTGTATCCCCGCTCGTGATGTGACGAGAGCAGGGAGGAACACACTTTCTGTAACGCTGTTCGCTCGCCATAGTGTCTCTTTAAATGTCAGTGTGTATGCAACTTGAAATAGAACGAGAAAGTCTGAACTCAGACACAAAACACAAATCTGACAATGACAATACACAGAGCGCTTGCTGAAAGCAACAGAAGCTAGCGGCGTTTGTCTGCCGGTATGCTTTATACCTTCCGGGTCGATGACGTCACCCGCCTATGACGTTCCGTCTCTCCATTGGACTGATTACACATGTGCTTCACGACGCAATCACGCAGAGGCGTTCCCAAAGCGGTGACGCAGCTCGAGTTCCCTCGAAAGGGAACATTTCAAGGTAGGAAGGCATCAAGGCACATCCGAATCCAATGTTAGCTTCACTTCCTGCCTCCTGAGAGACCTTCATCTGAGCGCTTTTTGAAGGCAGCATAGATGTATCCTTCGCTGCTTTTAATATCCCACAATCCTATGCGTTCCATTCAGTGATAGTTGAGCTAGAAAATAAAAGATGGCGTCTGAAAGTTGCTGTTGCTGGTCAGTTTGTGTGTAAATGTACGTTTTTGACTAACGTTTTTCCACTTCTGATGTAATTTCTAGCGAGAATTTACTATTGTAGTAATCAAATATTTGCTTAGTTGCCACCAAAGCTCACGCTATTTTGCTGTAGATCATTAAACTGTTATGCTGCCTCAGAAGTCTGCCCGAAATCAGTTTTGTGAGGTGCCTTCACGCGCAACAAGTCTGCTGCCTAGGTTTTCAGATGCAGCCCTGAAATGGGTGTGTCAGATATAAGGAGACATACAAAATGTGCATGGCTAGTGGTACTCCAGGACAGATTTGAGAACCACTGGTTTAAGTCAAATTATTAGGGGTGTGGCGAGATCTCGTGAGATTTCTCGTCAAGTGAAAAGCTGTCTCACGATACCGCTACGTTTACATTACATCATCCACTGTCGTTTTGCTTTTTTTTTATAGAAAACCATTTAATCCAGTTAGAAAACGGTCGCTTCAATTGTAAACTATTGTAAACGTCTGCTCTGTTCTGCACTGTGTGCGACTGCATCTGAGCTGCAGTCACACACAGACAGGGCAGCAGGAATCACAGTTCACTGATCAAGTGATGAGAGTAAGGTGAGATGATTGACAGGACCGTGGCGGAAGATTCGTGAGCAAAAGAGCCTGAAATAAATGTCTTATCTAGAATGCGCGCTCAGCACCGGCGCTCCCTATACACAGAGTATGTGCGATCACAAATCAAAAGCGAAAGTAAACGCAAGCGCCCTGATTCAAGCAAATTAGGCGACATACAATAGCCAGTCTCCAAGTTTTAAAGTTATCTTATGCTGGGCTGTGGAGTGGTAACCACCTCTTAGCTCTGGTCTCTGTTTTGCTCTGTTTGCACTTTGAATATTGGTAGATTAATTTGATTATGGTTGCACATGTCTCTTATTTATTTTTATTAAAAAAATGTTTTGTTATTTATTTTTGTTATGTATACTGGTTTTATTTCTATGTTCAATTTGTGGAAAGGAGTTGAATTAGGAGGTCACACACAGCCTCAGTCAGAAGTTCTGGAAGCTCATAATTCATGTACAGTAAGGCAGTAAGTTTGTTACAGTGCTTGTATATTGTTGTCTTTCAATGCATATGATAATTCATTCTCAGAAAGTAGAACTGAAAGATGATTAGTTAAAACATTTCAAAATGCACCTGGAGACTATTTTTCCAGTCATGAATTTTGTCAGAGGATTTCTTAAAAATACTGTGCAAAAATCCTGTCTTGTCTCGTTCTCGTGAACCCAATCTTGTGTTTTGTCTCATCTTGTGAGCTAAGCGTCTCGTCGCAGCCCTACAAATTATATAACGATAGTCACTGATGCAAGTGACATACACTATATTGGCAAAAGTGTTGGGACACCCCTCCAAATCATTAAATTCATGTGTTCCAATCACTTCCATGGCCAAAGGTGTATAAAAAGGTGTGGCGGGGGCAAGAGAGGGCAAGAGAGTGCGCGAGAGGGCGCGAGAGGGCGCGAGAACTACGCCACCCTGGTCACTAAACCAGGGAAATATCCTAGTAAGGACACGGGTTCAATTTCCCCTTACACAGAGACTCTGAGAGTGAATCGATTATATCCTGAACATCAACAGGTCAATCAATGCTGGCACAGACACACACACCACAAAAATAACACAATGACATTAATAACTCACAGGGCTCGTGGTTACCAGAAGCAAGGTGAGCTAGTGCCACGCGTCGCTAAGTTCAGCGATGATCAAGGAGCACCCACACATGCACTACACTTCACACACACACTCTCAACCAAGGGTCAAGCACTATAGATTGTAAACCACGCTCGGTGTCTCATAAGGACCCACCACCAAATAGAGCAACTAGCCCTCCTGCTCCGGACCCATGGCACCTGAAACGCAAGAAACACAAATTACCATTTACTATAAACAAAGAAAAAGACCACAAACCACTCAAACCTGCAATCATTGGTTTCAGTGATGGTTAATGGAGCATTGCCACAAACCGGCCCAGGCCGGGTACAATTCACCACACTATTACCTGAGCAGTGACATGGCAAAGAGGGTTACAGTGGTCAAATAAGGGAAAAAAAAACAGAAGCATGCAAATGACCAAAACTTAAGAGAACCACTCCAACCTAAGACTCAGTAATTATTAAATGGAATAATGCCACAAACTTCAGATAAACCGAGGATCACTCAGTGACATAACTACCAGGGCGGTAAAGAAATATAGTTACACAAAGAAAAAGAAAAATATAATTCCATACAAAAGGTCACAATCAAAAATAACAAAGAAACCAAAACAGGCAAACCACAGTAAAACAAGATAATAATAAAGCACAAAAACAAAGAAACAAACAAAATATCAGGATTACACATCCAAACAAACTCTCAATTACACTTAAATAAAATAAATTAAGTAACACAACCTAAATAAACTTAACAAAAGAAAATAACGCTCAAGCATGCACTACTGTAACCAACGCACATGGGCATGCTGAGCAGACAAACAAAAACAAACATTAAAGTAATAAGAACAAAACAGCAGCAATGAACGTCCTAAGCCAGGCAGCACAGTCTTTGAACACCCTTAAACAGGCAAATTTGACCTACAAGAAACTAAATGTAAGATGCATATACCAACCATGCGAAGATCACGTCATTCATCCGGCAGCCAACAGATAAAACGAGTTCACAAAGATGAGCTGAAACACAAACAACCCCCCTCCCCCGTAACTACACACATACTAATAAAATGAATACAGCCCCTGAGCTAGGAATGAACCTACCAGGAAGTCAAGCAGCAATCCACCGGCGATGCTCAGTGCAATACACACAACATGCACTTTTATCCACTAAACAGCGTTGCGACAGTGAGGGCAAACCGTCAGCACAGCGCAGCTTATCAGCAAACCGCACAGCACCAATGAGGGTAACACTGCACAACGTAACAGTAACCAGGTTAACATCTTGTAAGCCCAAGCATAAATCACAACCGGAAACAGCACTCACCTCCCACAAAGAAAACCAGGGCACTGTAAAGGTAGTCGCACAATGACGCCACCCCTGGCAGCAAAACAGCCACCTTTATATACCCTTGTAAATGAGACGCTGATTACCTGCACCTAGGGAAGAGTAATCGAACCCAGAGAGGATGCCACTAAATAGTGGCACTCCACTACATAGGCATGCAGACTGCTTCTACAAACATTTGTGAAAGAATGGTTCGCTCACAGGAGCTCACGGTTAAAGTGTGGTACCGTGATAGGTTACCACCTGTGCAAGTCCATTCGTGAAATTTCTTCACTACTAAATATTCCATGGTCAACTGTTAGTGGTATAATAACTGTAATGTCTAGTGTTTTGCTTTTGTTTCATGTTGAGGGTGACCTCACTATTGAGGATTATGTAGAAGATTTTTGTGAACTTCAATGACGTGACGATGCCAGGGGGAAAGATCCATTTCCCCAGAAATGGACAGAGTCCAGTGACGGCTCCTGCCCACGACCAAAAACCAGCGAGGGCTCCAGTCCGTGACCAGAGTCAGGGACTGCCTGAACTGCCTGCACCATCATGGTCCCCTGAACGGCCCAGGTCTGCCCATGCTCCACGGCCCAAGTCCGCCCATGCTCCCAGGCCCGTCTCTGCCTTGCCAGGGTCCATGTCCTGTCACCCTGCATGGGCCTGTCCCACCATCCCTCCCCTAAGACCGCCCTCCTAGACTTTTGTTTGTTTTGTGGCGTTTTGTTGGGCGTCAGGAGCCGCCCTTAGAGGGGGGAATCTGTAATGTCTAGTGTTTTGGTTTTGTGTCATGTTCATGTTTCATGTTCTTATTTTGTTATGTTCAATGTCATGTTTCCTGTTGTCATGTGATTCCATTGTGCCCTCGTGTGATCATGTCATGTGCTTCCCTAGTCTCTTGTGTCATGTCATTGGTTGATTTAGTCATGTGGGTTCTCAGTTCAGTTCTGTCATTGGTTCATTGTGACGGCCTCTGCTGTTGGTCTTGGGTATTGCGGCTTGGTACCTTTTCCCACAAATTAGCAGTCAATCGGATACACCTGTGACCAGTGCTCCAGGCACTCCTTTAAAAAGAGATCTTCAGCTGAGCCAAGGAGGGACTTATGCCAAGTTCAGACTGCACGATTTTTAAACTTGTCGGATCACTGTTCTTTTCACACTGCATGACTATCTGGGGTAGCATTCAGTCACTGCTGTGTTCACACTGCACAATGGATCGGTGACAGGGGGTTTCACACTGCATGACTTTACAATAGGAAGAGTCACCGACAACTCTCTCTGGTGCGCAAACTACGTTTCACAACTAAACACACGCAAGATGTGACAAGGATACAACATGAGATCACCCGTGCATCAGACCGGAGTTGCGTGCGCAAGACTGGAATTGCAATTAAAAATGATAAACTGCAGAAAGTTTTGCGAACCAAATTGGCTATGCACTGATTTGCAGCAAAAAGGTGAAAAAGAAAAAAGATTATGGAGGAGGAAATGGTTGGGGAGACACAGGGAGCAAGGATTGTGTTCTGCAAATAAATAATTGTTCAATGTGCTGCTGTTGCGGCTGGTCGAGCAAATGTTTGTGCTTTGCTTCTGTTTGATATAATTGTAAATATATCTATTAAAATACTGATATTCTGGTCTAGAACTCCTCCCTGAACTTCCCGCTTGCCTGTATTTTGCTCTCTCATTGGCTGTCGGTCATCACCGATGTCATTTTCAGTCAGAACACATTTCACACAGTATGATTATGAATCGCCTACAGGTCCAGATATTTAGCATGCCAAATATCTCACGGGCGTCGGCGACTCGTCGGCGATTCTCTCAGATTGCGTCTTTGATAATTCACACTGCGTGATTGTCACTCACGTGCACGAGCACCGATTTGTCTATGATTTCGGGCATTTGTCGGTGATTTTGCAAAACATGTCGGCGAGTCAAAATCTGGGCTAAAATCGGGCCGTGTGAACTCGGCATTAGGGACTTTGGCTTTGAGAATTTTGAACTTTGTTTGGTTTTGGACTTGGCTTGTATTTTGTTTGATTGCTTTCTGAATTTATGCTTCAACATTGTATTACACTTTCAACCATGCACTTTGCCTTACACACTGATGTTACTGATGGACACAAAAACCCTGTTATTTCCTTTAATTGTTTTCATTATATTATTTACTGTTACCTTAATTAGTGTTGCGGTGAAAGTGGGTAGTAGTAATTATCTTGGGAGCACATCTGTCACTGGTCTGACCAGTTGCGTTTTTCATCCAGCGGGCTACAGTGCATAAATACCCCCCACCGGTAATCGCATGAAGACTAGGGTTGAGTTAGGTAGAGTTATTGGAAAGGTAGGTAGAGGGAAAACTCTCATTATTTGGTTGCACTGTGTGGACTGAATTGTTTTCTGGTGAATTTTCATGGCTGATATTGATGCGTTTGTTAGTTCGCCTTCTCATGAATTTTTGGATAGGTGTACTAAAGAGCAATTATTAAGCATCGCTAAACATTATGAATTTGTGATTAAAAATAAAAGGCTCAAAGAAAATGTTAAGGTAGCTTTGAAAACTGAGGCCTAGTCCACACGTACACAGGTATTTTTATAAACTGAGTTTTTCCCTCCTCCGTTTAAAATTTTTTGGGAAAAGAATGCGGGTTTTGAAAATACCCGTGTTCGTGTGGACAGGGCCTGAGTTGATTGGAAAAGATTTTTTTAGAAGCCAAGATGGAAAAATCTGTACCAGGTGCATCTAATTTACAGTCTCTGTCTTTTGAACAGCAAAAAGAGCTGCTGCTTTTGCAGATGGAGCATGAGAAATTGAAACAGCATACTGAACAAGGTAAGATGGAATTGGATTTAGCTCAACCTTATGAAAGAAGGCAAGCTATCTAGTTCTGGTCAGGAGCAAAGTATGTCTTTTTTTTACTCGTTTCAAATCTAAAACTTGTTCCGAAATTCAATGAGGAAGATCCTGATACTTTCTTTACTCTATTTGAACGCATGGCAGAATTAAGGGACTGGTCAGATGATAACCGTGTCGCACTGTTACAGTGTGTGTTAACTGGGAAAGCACAAGTAGCTTTTTCTTCACTGTCGATCGATGATTGTGAAGATTATCATAAAGTTAAATCTGCAGTTTTAAAAACATATGAATGTGTACCCAAAGCATACAGACAGCGTTTTCGACTGCAGAAAAAAAGAGTTGCAAAACTTAGAATTTGTGCGCAATCTGAGTAAACACTTTAATCGTTGGTGTACAGCAGTAGACATTAACACATTGGAGGATTTGATTCACTTGATGGTATTGGAACAATTAAAAAATTCAGTCCTGAGTCGTATAGCTACGTATATTAGTGAGCATAATGTTAAAACACCAGAGGAAGCGGCTGAATGTTGGCCGATGATTTTGTACTGACGCACAAAACCACATATGTTGATTGGCATGCTCATGACGTTCAGTCTGCTGTGTCTGTGAAGTCTTTGTCCAAGTATAAAGTTTTTTTCACGGGAAAATTTGACCCAAGTAAGACTTGCAATTACTGTCATGAGAAAGGACATTGGAAAGTAGATTGTTCTGTCCTTAAAAATAAATCTAAACGTACTGCACAGAGTTCACATGTTAAGCCTGCTGCTCTTGCGGCCTCGGTCCTGTCTGTAGGGAGTAAAAAATGTAAATTTGTATGTTGATCTATCTTCCTACTCGCCTTTTATTACAGAAGGTCATGTATCTCTGGTTGGAGAGAAAGAGGAAGTACCTGTTAAAATCTTGCGAGATACTGGCGCAATGGACTCGTTCACTCTGGAATCAGTTTTGCCCTTTTCCTCGCAGTCTCATACTGGTGAGAATGTTTTAATTTGGGGAATAGGACTGAATACTTTGTCTGTGCCTCTTCATAAGGTAAGGAACAAATTGTCTTGATTGTTCACAGGTGTGTCTTGTTTAGTCATTAGTCCTTAGTCATTAGTGTATTTAAGCCCTCATGTTTGCCATGCGTCTTGGTCTAGTATTGTTTCCTGCCACTACTGTTGGTGAGTTCATGTTTCATGTCTGTTCAAGGCAAGTCTGTTCAAGTCAAGTCCGTTCACATAAAGTCAAATCCTTGTTTTTGTTAATTTGTAAATAAACTGCACATGGGTTCAACTGCAACTTGCCTCGTTACAAAAACAAAGTGGAAGCAATTGGGAACAACAGCAACTCAGCCACAAAGTCGTAGGCCATGTAAAATCACAGAGTGGGGTCAGCGCATGCTGAGGCGCACAGTGCACAGAAGTCTCCAACTTTCTGCAGAGTCAATAGCTACAGACCTCCAAACTTTGTGTGGCCTTCAGATTAGCTCAAGAACAGTGTGTAGAGAGCTTCATGGAATGGATTTCCATGGCCGAGCAGCTGGAACAGGAAGGGGCCATCCCCAAACTGTTCCCACAAAGTTGGGAGCATTAAATTGTCCAAAATGTTTTGGTATGCTGAAGCGTTAAGAGTTCCTTTCACTGGAACTAAGGGGCCAAGCCCAACCCCTGAAAAACAACCCCACACCATAATCCCCCATCCACCAAACTTTACACTTGACACAATGCAGTCAGGCAAGTACCGTTCTCCTGGAAACCACCAAACCCAGACTCGTTCATCGGATTGCCAGACAGAGAAACGTGATTCGTCACTCCAGAGAACACGTCTCCACTGCTCTAGAATCCATTCCATGATTCCACACACTTCTCTGTATTAAGGAAATCATAGGGCCCTAGAAACATTTCTCACATTAAGCCACCAAGAAAAATGTATGAAAAAGTATGAAGCAAAAACATAAAAATCTGCAAAATAATTCTATTATCATATAGACGTCGTATACCAGCCATGTATTGTGCACTTTTATAAAAAAATAAATATTTAGAAAAACTGGGAAAAATACAGTTTCATGGTTAAGAAACAATATACATAAGGCTTGTAATTTTATGCGCCGTTGGGAAAAAAAAAAAATACTTTTTGACCCTGGTTCTTTGACAGTTTGGACTGCTAATAGAAAATGAATGTGGGAAGTTGTTATGGATCCTCCCTATCCAGCAGCCGTCTCATTTTTCCGTTTAGTCTTTAATGACAGCAATCATTTCAGCAGCAGTGGTTCAGCATCACTCTTGCCCTGATGAATAATATCCTATAAATGAGTAATGTGTATGAAATGCCTCGATACATCACATTGTCTTGTCAGTGTCACATGCTATGTTCAACTCCTAAAGGCAATCATTAATAAACTGTGAAATGACAAAACGAACTTTACGCTCTATAGCAAAGTGATAATGTCATTCGCATAAACAGACATATTGTGTGTTAGCGATGTTCAGTGATGGTCATTCAGTACAGTATTGTCATACATGATATTTGTTGTTTTATCAATTCAAACCTTAAAAACGTATTTTTGTGAAATGATTTGCTTGGCAAATGTACCTGCTATTTATTGTTTAAATAAACGGCACTTACACCGATCAGGCATAACATTATGACCACTGACAGGTGAAGTAAATAACACTGATTATCTCTTCATCACGGCACCTGGGTGGGATATATTAGGCAGCAAGTGAACATTTTGTCCTCAAAGATGTGTTAGAAGCAGGAAAAATGGGCAAGCGTAAGGATTTGAGCGAGTTTGACAAGGGCCAAATTGTGATGGCTAGACGACTGGGTCAGAGCATCTCCAAAACTGCAGCTCTTGTGGGGTGTTCCAGGTCTGCGGTGGTCAGTATCTATCAAAAATGGTCCAAGGAAGGAACAGTGGTGAACCGGCGACAGGGTCATGGGCGAAGGCTGTGGTCTGATCAAACAGACGAGCTACTGTAGCTCAAACTGCTCAAGTTAATTCTGGTTCTGATAGAAAGGTGTCAGAATACACAGTGCATCTCAGTTTGTTGCGTATGGGGCTGCATAGCTGCAGACCAATCAGGGTGCCCAAGCTGACCCCTGTCCATCTCTGAAAGCACCAACAGTGCGCACATGAGCATCAGAACTGGACCATGGAGCAATGGAAGAAGGTGGCCTGGTCTGATGAATCACATTTTCTTTTACATCACGTGGATGGCCGGGTGTGTGTGCGTCACTTACCTGGAGAACACATGGCACTAGGATGCACTATGGGAAGAAGGCAAGCCAGTGGAGGCAGTGTGATGCTTTGGGCAATGTTCTGCTGGGAAACATTGGGTCCTGCCATCCATGTGGATGTTACTATGACACGTGCCACCTACCTAAGCATTGTTGCAGACCATATACACCCTTTCATGGAAATGGTATTCCCTGGTGGCTGTTGACTTGTCCTCCAAATTCCCTAGATCTTAATCCAATCGAGCATCTGTGGGATGTGCTGAACAAACAAATCCGATCCATGGAGGCCATACCTCGCAACTTACAGGACTTAAAGGATCCGCTGCTAACATCTTGCTGCCAGATACCACAGCACACCTTCAGGGGTCTAGTGGAGTCCATGCCTCGAACGGGCCAGGATTGTTTTGGCAGCATAATGTTATGCCTGATTGATGTATTTCAATCTTTTGTTATATGGTGCAATGATATTCATATATTTTAAATGCACTTAAGTATATAAATATTTTAGGCAACTATCTTGAATTAAAAATTATTCTTACCCTATTTTCCAACTGCTGTACAAAAGTTTGTGAGGTTTATGCTTAAAAACAAAAATGCCAATAGGGTAAGAAAAACTAATTCAAGATACACTACTAGTAATAATGAATATAAGTAATAAGTAATATAAATAATAAATATATTATTTCGATAGCCTACTACTAGACGTTCTATTATGTAACTTTGCAACTACATGTCATCTACCAGTCATTTAAGTATCTGTCTGATTATAGGCTAGTATTTCAAATAAATGTTGTTCTTTTGAAATTCCTAATAAAATATTTCCACAAAAAAGCAGCTTACAACACCGATAATAAGAAATGTTTCTTGAGCAGCTAATCAGCATGTTAGAATGATTTCTGAAGGATCATGTGACACTGAAGACTGGACTGAAAAATTATAATGACCACAAACTTTTGAAAGAAGTGTATATTCTCTATAAAAATAAAAATAAAATCTTATTATCATACACATTCATTAAGGATGCAAAAATCAATATCAGTTTTATCTATAATCTCAAAACTAACTGGCTATTTTCATTCTGCAGATCAGAACGCACAAGGGACAAAAAGTTTAAGTAAACTGTCTACAATAATGCTTTTAGCTTGCACTTAACGGAGGAACTGAAGGGGTGAGAGTGCTGCCAGATTTATAGACAAGAAGAAGCAGAAAATGAAACAGAGGAAGTCACTTGGAGGAAGCAGCACTAATTCCAGAAGTGGCTCTCTGGGACACAAAACATGACAAGAGAAATAAAAAAAAGAGATAGCATGACATATGGTAAAAAGAGTGGACGCAATAAAAAAAGAGAATAAAATAAAATAATCTACTAAAAGATGCATTTAGATATGGTGGTATAAAGCTAGCAAGGAACCACTTAAGAGGCACGTTTCTAATTTCCACACAAAGAAATGAACACTCAGAGAGGCTCTTCACCATAAGCTATGATGAGTAGTGCCTTGGGAAGAGCGTGCACAGGGACAAAACAGAACCAAGCTCTAGGGAAGCTGTATCAGTCAGAGGAAGTGTGTCACTACTGGTTGTTGTAAACGTGATAATTTTTTAATTCTCTGAATTAATTTAAATCCCTCTGTAATTGTAGTGTTAATACTAAAGGAATGTATGCATGATGTAGAAGTTGTTCTGTAATACAGGCATATAATGAGGAAAGCAAATAAATTAAACAACTACCTTTAAAAATAGAATCCATTTTCACTAATAAACAATAACACCACACACGTTTACTTAGCTATCTAAATGGGAGCATTCCATAGACTTCTGTTGTAAAATCTACAACCTAACCTTAACAGAACAAATTCTGCATTTTCACAAAAAAGGTGTTTTTTTTTTTTCTTTCTCAAACAAGGACATCCCTCACTTCTTGTACATATTTGTCCCCAAAATGTGGTTTAACAGGTAGATCTTTAAATCAGAAATGTTTTCTTTGTACTTAAATAAGATAAAATCCACTTATATTTGCAGAATGACAACAATATTATCAAAATGCAAAATACAAAAACAAAATTGCATTTTTACTCTCCAATTGTTGCCTGTTAAAATTCTCCTAAAATCCACCCATAATCCTGCATTTCCTGATTCCTGTTTTTCTCCTGAACACTAATATTTTTACAAGCCAGCCATGATCATCTTGCCTAGGATGTAGAGATAGTCCCCTGAGGCAAGGTCAGCGCTAGCTTTTGCGCCACATGTGCTTTGGATTCTGCCCAGAGCTCTTTATCTTGGTCTTTCTGGGAACAAAATATTTTTACACATCTAGATCAGCCACGCTCACACCTCCCACTAAACTGCAGACATGCTTTAGATGGTACTTTTTAAAGTGATGTTTTTCCCCACCACTCAATACAGGTCAGTTTCCACAGAACTCTTGACATTAGTTGTCTTTAATCCACTCCAGCCACTGCAGTCAGCTCTTTCAGTCTGCCTTCACTCTCTATATTCCTCTTTTATTGATCCTCCCATGTTTGCTACCGAACACTTTTACCCATTTTTCTAGCATTTTTTGCCATGCATTTTATCTCAGACTACCATAATATCCCCATTTTTATAGAATGGCTTCATTTTCACACCTTCCTGTTCACATTTAAAACAAAAGTCACATTTGTCTTACAGATTTATGTTATCCAGAGAGTATGATGGCTTCTTGAAAAATGTTCACAGTTAGAGGCAAATATGCCCTTGTTAGAAGCTGAATAAATATATAAACAGAATGGTCCTTTTTTAACAATATGTCATATTAAAAAACGTCTCAGTTACGTATGTAACCCTCGTTCCCTGAAGGAGGGAACAGAGACGTACGTCGGAACTGACCGACAAATTGGGGATCACTTTGAGAGACCAATCTACTTCGAATGTTAACCAAACGAGCCAATGAACATTGGCATGCGGTTCACACATTCCACACTCCTCCCCGTCGTGCGGGTATAAATAAGGAAGTGGATGCACCTCATCTTTGCTTTTCTGCTGAGGAGCCGAACTTAGTGACTCGGCTGTCAGCGGAGGTACAGCAACTGTGGCGACGGGACGTATATACGTAACTGGGACGTTTCCTTTCAGTTGGTCATGTTCGACGTATGTCAGAACTGACCAACGAATTTGGGATCTACCAACATGCCACTGCTGCTGGCCCTTCCAGCACTCTGCCTGAGCTCCCTAGTCCACCCCCCTCTGTTGGAGCAGGAAATCAGGGCTCTAAGCAGAGAAGGTCAGTCACTGCTGTTCTGCAAGACCCACACAGTGTGACTATTAAATAACACTGGGAAAGCGTGCCCCTCTAGGGGAAGGGAACGCTGCGGAAGCCACATCCTGCCTGTAGGAAGGTGAAATGTGGAAGTTATGTGGTCATCGGAGCAGGATGTGCTTGATCGCCTCCGTCTGCTTCTGTGCCGCTGAAAACTGCTGAGTTTTCAATGACTTCATCGAAGAGGCTGGCCTGACAGACAGAGGCGTTGAGGAACCGAACCATGTCGGACTCATGCATATCTGCCAGGTTCAGCTCCTGGACCACTAGTGTGGACATTGGCTGACCCAGGAAGCATGCGGTGACTTTCGTCACCCTGAGAGCGAGGTCTATCGCCATACGCAGTTCCTGCATAACCCCTGGGTCAGAACTACCCATGTGCAATTCCTTGAGTGCTTTGGCAGGAGTGGCATTGCATGCAGGATAGACGTGGCTTCTCCGCAAGCTGTGTAAGCCTTGCCCACCAGAGAAGACAAGAACTTACATGCTCAGGAGGGGAGACGCGGATTACCCCGCCAAGAACCAGCACGCTCTCTCTGAAGCTCCACAGCTTGTGGTGTGGAGGAGTGAGGGGCCCCAAGGAGGCTGACTCTGCGGGAAAGCCCTTACTGTGATCCTCAGGTCACCACCAAGGCTATTAACCGAAGTAGGTGCCTTCTGAGTTGCCCCAGAAGGCGCACTAGATCAGGGAATAGGGGAAGGAACTCCACCTAGTCTGAGGTATTCGAGTCTGTACATTAACACCACGATGATCATGTTCCCGCAGTGGGCACATCAACCATCCACGAAAGCCACATCAGCGTGCCTAATGCCCAAGCACAAGAGACAGCGATCGTGACCTTCAGCCGGGGACAGATAGTGACCGCATCCAGAAACACACGGTTTGAATGGCATCTTGAAAAAGACGCAGGGTCAAACCGTGTTAGCTCTTTTAGAAGGAAACCACTCTTACTGGTGCTGAAGCACACAGGGGAGATGATCACAGCTACACAACAGTTCTGAAGTGCAAGCCTGTTGTGAGGACTCACACTCTTTGAAGATGCAACCAGCTGTATTCTCAACAGTGCGTACTCGAGAGCTGTGAAAACAGCTGTTTTTGTCACTCGCTCTCTCGTGACTTGCGACCACTACTGCTCGTGCTGTCTCACACGCACCACACTGGAAAGAGCGTCCTCCCGAAGAGCAGACTCGTCATTCGTAGAAAAGATAACAGCCAGCAAAGGGAACAGCAATCGTTCGTCTCCAAAGCAGAAAGCAAAGATGCGGTGCATCCACTTCCTTATTACTTACTTCCACATTAGGAGCGTGGAATGCGTGAACCGCATGCCAATGTTCATTGGCTCGTTTAGTTAACACTCGAAGTAGATTGGTCTCTCAAAGTGATCCCCAATTCGTCGGTCAGTTCCTACGTACGTCGAGCGTGACCGACTGAAAGGGAACTTTTACTAGCTTTACATTTTTACAAGCTTTAAAATTACAAGAAAAATATGTTAAAGGATTAGTTCTCCCTAAAATACATTTCTGTCATTGTTTATTCACCCTAATTGTTTTGAACTCCATTGACTTTCATTATATAGACAAAAACAGCTAGAAAATTCTTCAAAGTTTTAGAGCAGAGAGTGACTAGCGCTCTGTAGAGCAGTTTGTCCATTTAGGGCTACTGTAGAAATATGACGGCGCAAAATGACGATTTTACTGTAAGGGGACCCGTGGTGTGTGTAGATAGAAATGGCTCATTAAAACATAAAAAAAGGTAATAAAAACATAACGGTTAATTATGTAAGGTCTTTATACACCACTAAAAACATAGTTATTACTACACACTGGACCTTTAAATATTTTTAGTAGTGGAAAATTGGCTAACTTTAACGTCTCGGTTACGTATGTAACCCTTGTTCCCTGAAGGAGGGAACGTCGGAACTGACCGAAGAATTGGGATCTTAATTTGTCGGTCAGTTCCGACGTACGTCGAACGTGACCGACTGAAAGGGAACTA
The DNA here is from genome assembly GCA_039654625.1 of Rhinogobio ventralis. Classification (NCBI taxonomy): domain Eukaryota; kingdom Metazoa; phylum Chordata; class Actinopteri; order Cypriniformes; family Gobionidae; genus Rhinogobio; species Rhinogobio ventralis. Next base: position 14,864,889 of record CM077211.1, read on the forward strand.
GCTTATTCAATAAATGCCACCTTGCTGATTGGTAACAAAATTCTTTGACAGCATTAGCATAGCACTTGCTGAATGAGTACAGCAATGTAAAACATTTAACATACACTCACCTAAAGGATTATTAGGAACACCATACTAATACTGTGTTTGACCCCCTTTCGCCTTCAGAACTGCCTTAATTCTACGTGGCATTGATTCAACAAGGTGCTGAAAGCATTCTTTAGAAATGTTGGCCCATATTGATAGGATAGCATCTTGCAGTTGATGGAGATTTGTGGGATGCACATCCAGGGCACGAAGCTCCCGTTCCACCACATCCCAAAGATGCTCTATTGGGTTGAGATCTGGTGACTGTGGGGGCCATTTTAGTACAGTGAATTCATTGTCATGTTCAAGAAACCAATTTGAAATGATTCAAGCTTTGTGACATGGTGCATTATCCTGCTGGAAGTAGCCATCAGAGGATGGGTACATGGTGGTCATAAAGGGATGGACATGGTCAAAAACAATGCTCAGGTAGGCCGTGGCATTTAAACGATGCCCAATTGGCACTAAGGGGCCTAAAGTGTGCCAAGAAAACATCCCCCACACCATTACACCACCACCACCAGCCTGCACAGTGGTAACAAGGCATGATGGATCCATGTTCTCATTCTGTTTACGCCAAATTCTGACTCTACCATCTGAATGTCTCAACAGAAATCGAGACTCATCAGACCAGGCGACATTTTTCCAGTCTTCAACTGTCCAATTTTGGTGAGCTCATGCAAATTGTAGCCTCTTTTTCCTATTTGTAGTGGAGATGAGTGGTACCCGGTGGGGTCTTCTGCTGTTGTAGCCCATCCGCCTCAAGGTTGTGCGTGTTGTGGCTTCACAAATGCTTTGCTGCATAGCTCGGTTGTAACGAGTGGTTATTTCAGTCAAAGTTGCTCTTCTATCAGCTTGAATCAGTCGGCCCATTCTCCTCTGACCTCTAGCATCAACAAGGCATTTTCGCCCACAGGACTGCCGCATACTGGATGTTTTTCCCTTTTCACACCATTCTTTGTAAACTCTAGAAATGGTTGTGCATGAAAATCCCAGTAACTGAGCAGATTGTGAAATACTCAGACCGGCCCGTCTGGCACCAACAACCATGCCACGCTCAAAATGGCTTAAATCACCTTTCTTTCCCATTCTGACATTCAGTTTGGAGTTCAGGAGATTTGTCTTGACCAGGACCACACCCCTAAATGCATTGAAGCAACTACCATGTGATTGGTTGATTAGATAATTGCATTAATGAGAAATTAAACAGGTGTTCCTAATAATCCTTTAGGTGAGTGTATATCTGTTCTCAAACTAAGCTCATGCTCCACTCGTCACCATGATGGTGAACAGCAAATCAGCATATATTAGAATAATTTCTAAAGGTAATGATGCTGATGAGTAATGATGATGAAAATTCAGCTTTACCATCACAGGAATACATTACATTTACAGTTTCACAGTTTTTTTTTAATTGTAATAATATTTTGCAATATTGCTGTTTTTACTGTATTTTTTATTTAATAATGTAGCCATGGTGAGCAGTTGATGTAATGTTTCCAACTTTTGACGGGGTACTTCTGCCATATAATTTTTTTTAGGAACGACATGAGGGTGAGCAAATTAAGACAGAATTTTCATTTTTAAGTGAATTATCCATTTCACCTTTCAAAGTAGTGTAAGCAGGGGGTACCCATGTTCATTTTATAGCACATGCATTGCAAAGATCAGTTATGCCAAATGAACAAGTTTTAGCTGTATGATTTCAAACTTGTAGGGTTATGGTCATAGTTCAGCTATGACCCATATTCAATTAAACCTCAGTGAATCAGATGTAACCCAGATATCCTTGTATCGATACCAAACACTTTCCATAAACCCCATGGTTTTTACACAATTACACTCTAGGACAGTGACAGTTGCAGTGTTGTTTTGTGGGTAGGCTTAAGGGCTTTTAAACTCACACCTCATTGTGTTGTGTTTTCATGTTTTATGGGGACTTTCCATAGACAAAATTATTTTTACACTGTACTGTGTATTCTATCCCCTTACACTACCCCTACCCCTAAACCCATCCATCACAGAAAACTCTGCATTTTTACATTTTCACAAAACATCCCTTAGTATGATTTATAAGCTGTTTTCCTCATGGGAACCAAAAATGTCCCTACAACGACAAGGATTTGGGATATTGCCATCTTTGTGGGGACATTTTGTCCCCATAATATAGGGTTTCCCAGGACACACACACACACACATATATAATTATGTTACTACCTGCCACATTCTCCGCCGTTGTTAGATGGCAGCATGACAGCGTGCCACACAGAATCTTCTATTTGACACTGGCTGTAATTCATTGCACTGCAACATTGGTGTTAATACCAGCAACTGCCAAGGTTCTCCTATACAGAGGTCCATCAGGATTTCAGGATTTTACCTCATCAGCCCTCTCAGCAGTAAACATGTCTGAACATTTTTTCTAGAGGGCTTTTCATCTCTCTTACTTTGGAGATTGTGTCCAATTTATTTCATTTTTAAATATGCAATTTATTTTATTTTCAAATATGCCAATAAATCTGGTGTACAGAAACACACGTAGAGAAAGACAAATAAAGGCAGTATTTCATTACCATGGAACATATTAGGTAAAGATGCAGTAACTGTCAAATACTGAGGTGACAACTGCATATAAACTGGAGGTTAATAGAAGGCTAGTCTCAGTCTTAGGTGGACACCTTCAAGGATCACCGCAGTCTGTTTACAAATATGGCAAGCGTCAGATTAAATAACCAGTTCAAATCTGATTAGATGGTGCTATGGTTGGGCACAATTCAGAGTTTAATGGGAGTTCCGTATTCTGTAAAACAGGTTGCATTTCTTCCGGTTAAGGTCTTTTGTATGTGCTTCGTTAAATATAGAGCTGTTTTACTCAAGATGCCTTCAAAGGAGTGAGCAAAGATGAGCATAACAGATGGCCATCGCATGCAGTTTGATATCTAAAAGTTTTTTTTCTTCTACTCAACAACATTCGGATATTAAAATGGAATAAAACAGCAACAATACAAATAACTAGCTGATTACCTTAAAAGTCCATAGATATCACCCATTCATAGTTCACAATACTAAATAAATAAATAATACAAAAAATATATATTTTTGCAATTCTCATACACAGACACACACATGTTGTGTTTTCATGTTTAATGGGGACTTTCCATAGACATAATAATTTTTTCACTGTACTGTATATTCTATCCCCTTACACTAACACTAACCCTACCCCTAAACCCATCCATCACATAAAACTCTGCATTTTTACATTTTCAAAAAACATCCCTTAGTATGATTTATAAGTTGTCTTCCTCATGGGGACCAAAAAAGGTCCACATGGACAAGGATTTTGGATATTGCCACCCTTGTGGGGACATTTTGTCCCCATAGGGTTTACCAGAACTGTCAGTTATATACTGATTTTAACACTTTCTCCGACAAGTGGATGCGATGAGACCTGTCTTCCTGTTTGTTCATGTGATGTTCAACATAAAGCCAATCATTTTGAATCTCTTTGACTTCACAAATGTGAACTTGAACTGAAGTGGCCACAAAACCACTGAATATTATAATAAATTATAATATTGAATTGGAATATAAACTGAAACAACCAGAGGAGGAATTGAATTTCCATTCACTGTCTGTCACATAACAAAATAATTTCATTAGTCATTTATGTATAAACTTAATTACATCATTAATTTTCAACTAATTATGGCTATTTATTCCCTGAGACATATTTATCTAAACCAAGTTCAATATGGTCAAAACAATTAGCATATTCATGTTGTGTAATTATGGCTATTTATTTTCTCTAATATTATAATATTTTTTTTTCTTGAATAGACATTTTTCTCTTAACTAACTTCAATACTGTCAAAACAACATACAGTCCTCCGTTTCATATAACTTTATAATAATAAAATAATAATTATTTTAATAATTATGTAAAATTATATTTAACTGTCATTAAAATAAATATTGACATCAGAATTTGAATCTGGATTATTTATTGATGAATTTGAGATAAATTATAGAATTATTGGAAATAAATCTTTCCCACCATGGTTTATTTAATTCCAATATTATAATAATGATTACTTAAATAATTTATAATTTCGACTGAAATTTGGATTACTCAGTCTACAGCTATACCTCTGTGCCTTCTTATTGTTAGATTGAGTAGTTTTCTGGTTTACTCTTTTGTTGTCAGCTATTTCAGACAAACCTAGATAAAGTTTGGCTACACAAGTACTTCCTTGTCAAAAGACAATGAAAAATGTTTTGTAAGCCAAAACATTTGGTTGCGTTGTGAGTATTTGCAGCGTGTTTCTGTATTTGGTTGCGTTGTGAGTATTTGCAGCGTTGTTCTGTATTTGGTTGCGTTGTGAGTATTTGCAGCGTGGTTCTGTATTTGGTTGCGTTGTGAGTATTTGCAGCGTGGTTCTGTATTTGGTTGCGTTGTGAGTATTTGCAGCGTGTTTCTGTATTTGGTTGCGTTGTGAGTATTTGCACCTTTGTTCTGTATTTGGTTGTGTTGTGAGTATTTGCAGCGTGTTTCTGTATTTGGTTGCGTTGTGAGTATTTGCAGCGCGTTTCTGTATTTGGTTGCGTTGTGAGTATTTGCAGCGTGTTTCTGTATTTGGTTGCGTTGTGAGTATTTGCAGCGTCGTTCTGTATTTGGTTGCGTTGTGAGTATTTGCAGCGTCGTTCTGTATTTGGTTGCGTTGTGAGTATTTGCAGCGCGTTTCTGTATTTGGTTGCGTTGTGAGTATTTGCAGTGTGTTTTTGTATTTGGTTGCGTTGTGAGTATTTGCAGCGTGTTTCTGTACTTGGTTGCGTTGTGAGTATTTGCAGAGCGTTTCTGTATTTGGTTGCGTTGTGAGTATTTGCAGCGCGTTTCTGTATTTGGTTGCGTTGTGAGTATTTGCAGCGCGTTTCTGTATTTGGTTGCGTTGTGAGTATTTGCAGTGTGTTTCTGTATTTGGTTGCATTGTGAGTATTTGCAGCGTGTTTCTGTATTTGGTTGCGTTGTGAGTATTTGCACCGTTGTTCTGTATTTGGTTGTGTTGTGAGTATTTGCAGCGTGTTTCTGTATTTGGTTGCGTTGTGAGTATTTGCAGCGTCGTTCTGTATTTGGTTGCGTTGTGAGTATTTGCAGCGTCGTTCTGTATTTGGTTGCGTTGTGAGTATTTGCAGCGCGTTTCTGTATTTGGTTGCGTTGTGAGTATTTGCAGTGTGTTTTTGTATTTGGTTGCGTTGTGAGTATTTGCAGCGTGTTTCTGTACTTGGTTGCGTTGTGAGTATTTGCAGAGCGTTTCTGTATTTGGTTGCGTTGTGAGAATTTGCAGCGTGTTTCTGTATTTGGTTGCGTTGTGAGTATTTGCAGCGCGTTTCTGTATTTGGTTGCGTTGTGAGTATTTGCAGCGCGTTTCTGTATTTGGTTGCGTTGTGAGTATTTGCAGTGTGTTTCTGTATTTGGTTGCATTGTGAGTATTTGCAGCGTGTTTCTGTATTTGGTTGCGTTGTGAGTATTTGCAGCGCGTTTCTGTATTTGGTTGCGTTGTGAGTATTTGCAGCGCGTTTCTGTATTTGGTTGCGTTGTGAGTATTTGCAGCGTGTTTCTGTATTTGGTTGCGTTGTGAGTATTTGCAGCATTGTTTTGTATTTGGTTGCGTTGTGAGTATTTGCAGCGTTGTTCTGTATTTGGTTGCGTTGTGAGTATTTGCAGCGTCGTTCTGTATTTGGTTGCGTTGTGAGTATTTGCAGCGTGTTTCTGTATTTGGTTGCGTTGTGAGTATTTGCACCGTTGTTCTGTATTTGGTTGCGTTGTGAGTATTTGCAGCGTGTTTCTGTATTTGGTTGCGTTGTGAGTATTTGCAGCGTTGTTCTGTATTTGGTTGCGTTGTGAGTATTTGCAGCGTGGTTCTGTATTTGGTTGCGTTGTGAGTATTTGCAGCGTGGTTCTGTATTTGGTTGCGTTGTGAGTATTTGCAGCGTGTTTCTGTATTTGGTTGCGTTGTGAGTATTTGCACCGTTGTTCTGTATTTGGTTGTGTTGTGAGTATTTGCAGCGTCGTTCTGTATTTGGTTGCGTTGTGAGTATTTGCAGCGTCGTTCTGTATTTGGTTGCGTTGTGAGTATTTGCAGCGCGTTTCTGTATTTGGTTGCGTTGTGAGTATTTGCAGTGTGTTTTTGTATTTGGTTGCGTTGTGAGTATTTGCAGCGTGTTTCTGTACTTGGTTGCGTTGTGAGTATTTGCAGAGCGTTTCTGTATTTGGTTGCGTTGTGAGAATTTGCAGCGTGTTTCTGTATTTGGTTGCGTTGTGAGTATTTGCAGCGCGTTTCTGTATTTGGTTGCGTTGTGAGTATTTGCAGCGCGTTTCTGTATTTGGTTGCGTTGTGAGTATTTGCAGTGTGTTTCTGTATTTGGTTGCATTGTGAGTATTTGCAGCGTGTTTCTGTATTTGGTTGCGTTGTGAGTATTTGCAGCGCGTTTCTGTATTTGGTTGCGTTGTGAGTATTTGCAGCGCGTTTCTGTATTTGGTTGCGTTGTGAGTATTTGCAGCGTGTTTCTGTATTTGGTTGCGTTGTGAGTATTTGCAGCATTGTTCTGTATTTGGTTGCGTTGTGAGTATTTGCAGCGTGTTTCTGTATTTGGTTGCGTTGTGAGTATTTGCACCGTTGTTCTGTATTTGGTTGCGTTGTGAGTATTTGCAGCGTGTTTCTGTATTTGGTTGCGTTGTGAGTATTTGCAGCGTCGTTCTGTATTTGGTTGCGTTGTGAGTATTTGCAGCGTCGTTCTGTATTTGGTTGCGTTGTGAGTATTTGCAGCGCATTTCTGTATTTGGTTGCGTTGTGAGTATTTGCAGTGTGTTTTTGTATTTGGTTGCGTTGTGCGTATTTGCAGCGTGTTTCTGTACTTGGTTGCGTTGTGAGTATTTGCAGAGCGTTTCTGTATTTGGTTGCGTTGTGAGTATTTGCAGCGTGTTTCTGTATTTGGTTGCGTTGTGAGTATTTGCAGCGCGTGTCTGTACTTGGTTGCGGTGTGAGTATTTGCAGTGTGTTTCTGTATTTGGTTGCGTTGTGAGTATTTGCAGCGTGTTTCTGTATTTGGTTGCGTTGTGAATATTTGCAGCGCGTTTCTGTACTTGGTTGCGGTGTGAGTATTTGCAGTGTGTTTCTGTATTTGGTTGCGTTGTGAGTATTTGCAGCGCGTTTCTGTATTTGGTTGCGTGGTGAGTATTTGCAGTGTGTTTCTGTATTTGGTTGCGTTGTGAGTATTTGCAGCGTGTTTCTGTATTTGGTTGCATTGTGAGTATCTGCAGCACATGTGTTGTCAAACTGATAAAGTTTTCTTAATTTGCTGGTGTTTTTTCTATTTGCATTCATTTTCTTCAGTTGCAGCGAGTTGAGCTCTCTTGGCCACTACAACTTTGGCCTCTTTAAATGAACAAAACAATACCAGATATTACACTCACCTAAAGGATTATTAGGACCACCTGTTTAATTTCTCATTAATGCAATTATCTAATCAACCAATCACATGGCAGTTGCTTCAACGCATTTAGGGGTGTGGTCCTGGTCAAGACAGTCTCCTGAACTCCAAACTGAATGTCAGAATGAGAAAGAAAGGTGATTTAAACAATTTTGAGCGTGGCATGGTTGTTGGTGCCAGACGGGCCGGTCTGAGTATTTCAAAATCTGCTCAGTTACTGGGATTTTCACGCACAACCATTTCTAGAGTTTACAAAAAATGGTGTGAAAAGGAAAAAACATCCAGTATGCGGCAGTCCTGTGGGCGAAAATGCCTTGTTGATGCTAGAGGTCAGAGGAGAATGGGCCGACTGATTCAAGCTGATAGAAGAGCAACTTTGACTGAAATAACCACTCGTTACAACCGAGGTATGCAGCAAAGCATTTGTGAAGCCACAACACGCACAACCTTGAGGCGGATGGGCTACAACAGCAGAAGACCCCACCGGGTACCACTCATCTCCACTACAAATAGGAAAAAGAGGCTACAATTTGCATGAGCTCACCAAAATTGGACAGTTGAAGACTGGAAAAATGTTGCCTGGTCTGATGAGTCTCGATTTCTGTTGAGACATTCAGATGGTAGAGTCAGAATTTGGCGTAAACAGAATAAGAACATGGATCCATCATGCCTTGTTACCACTGTGCAGGCTGGTGGTGGTGGTGTAATGGTGTGGGGGATGTTTTCTTGGCACACTTTAGGCCCCTTAGTGCCAATTGGGCATCGTTTAAATGCCACGGCCTACCTGAGCATTGTTTCTGACCATGTCCATCCCTTTATGACCACCATGTACCCATCCTCTGATGGCTACTTCCAGCAGGATAATGCACCATGTCACAAAGCTCGAATCAAATTGGTTTCTTGAACATGACAATGAGTTCACTGTACTAAAATGGCCACCACAGTCACCAGATCTCAACCCAATAGAGCGTCTTTGGGATGTGGTGGAACGGGAGCTTCGTGCCCTGGATGTGCATCCCACAAATCTCCATCAACTGCAAGATGCTATCCTATCAATATGAGCCAACATTTCTAAAGAATGCTTTCAGCACCTTGTTGAATCAATGCCACGTAGAATTAAGGCAGTTCTGAAGGCGAAAGGGGGTCAAACACAGTATTAGTATGGTGTTCCTAATAATCCTTTAGGTGAGTGTATATGTCATCTCACATTTTCGGACCCCACTGCATATGCACTCCTACCCACCCACCCACTCATGCAGGAAACACAAGCACAAACTTCTACATGATTGCACAGAAAGGGTGCAGTGGTAATCAGTAGCCGTATCCAGGTTGTTGTCCTCCTGACAGGCTTAATGACAGAAGTGTGACCTGCTGATAATGCAGCAAAACAGTGAAGATCTCTGTATGCCATTGTGCCTCAGAGTTAGGCCATCACTTCCAGTTTTTTAGGCTTGCACATGAATTTGTTCGTATGTGTATTGTGTAATTGCCAAAACAAGATCACCCCTCCTGACACCCAAAAGTCAGCCAGCAGCACAATTCCTAAATAGACTTAGAGATACAAAGAGACATATTATTGTCTGCATGCTTGCGTCTGTGTGCGTAAATAAATATCAATCAAAGGCCCACATGACGGGATTCATGTATCTGGGCAGATTGGAGATATAGGGATCCACAACGGTGCTGGTGTGATTTGTAGGTAATGGTGGCATAGGCGTTAAAGCACGCAATTAGGATACAGAAATATAATCAGTGTGTGTACACACATTCATTTCCCAGAGGGATTTTTATGATTTTATTTCATAATTTTCTTGGGAACTTTCTACCATGCCTTCGTGATTTATTTTTTGCTAATTTTGAAATGTCTTTTAATATAAATGTTATTGTTTTACCCTAGTCTTGGACCTAGACTTTAAATCTTAAAATATAAAAACATATCATAAAATATGAATTATTACATGTATGATGATATAAACATAAATAACACAAAAATATAATAAAAACAATATTAGATTCAATATTTATTGTGATATTTCTATTTAATGTAATTATATATTATCTAAGTATATATTTTTTTCAAAAGGTGACTGTCATTTTTTTCCTATTTTGTTTGATTTTTATTGTGCATCAATCAGGCTGTAATTTTGTCTCAAAAAATGCTAGCTATAAAATTAGCCTTAGCAAGACAAAGGAGTCAGCCATTTTATTTAAAAATCACTGTCATTTTATCACAGAATGCTGTTAATAACAAAACATCATTTGAGATGTAGTGGAAATGTTAATGACTTTCAGAAAAAGTGACAAGAATTACAGAATTCTTCAGTGATGTATGTTTATACATTGTTAGAAATTGTTAGTGGCTGAATTAAATAAACAACGAGAGTGTGAAATGTGTGTTTTCAGAAAGTTTATTTTTGTAAAGTTCACAAGGCCAGAAGTGTCCTTAGTTGTCACAGTGGAACATGTATGCCAAATGCATAAATGTAATTTGCAGTCATTTTCTGAATCCCCTAAATATTAACAACAGTACCGTTTTTTCTTTTCCAGCATCCCTGGCTGTCTCAGTCTCCATGGAATTTACTTACATGTTAATTTCACGTTATTCCAGATTTTTGTTCTTTGCTCTTCAGTTGCCATGAGAGCTTGTAGCATAGCAACAAAGTGACTCATTCATGAAGTCACCACTATAAAATCAAATGAATTTCAGCAGCCCTACTGAATGTTCAAAAACGCAATGAATAAAAGTTGGTATCAGACCTAGTTTGTCACTTAAAAGACCACAGTTTTGAGGATGTCATTGTTAGCAGTAAAGTCACATATAATTACATTTGAAAAGTTAGCACTGAGCCAAACGTTCTTTTATCAATGATCTTTTTAGTAATCACCTGAATGTGGGCTCAGTGTTCATCCTCTGAAGAACAGGGCACATTAAAGGATTGGTGCTTTAAGCATGCTGGGCACTTCATTCCTGTCACTAGAATTTTATCCTTTGATGTGAAATGTTTACTTTCTCCTCAAAGCAAAAAGACACATCAGGCTTAAAAATGTAGCACAGACTACAGGTTCTCCAATGAACCACACTCAAATTTCTAGGGCCAAACTTAGGAGACACGTGGCCATTCTGGTTTTTGAGCAAGATAGATGTTGTTTTTTTTGTCATCATGTCTTGTCTAACTGCCACTGGTGCTCTCTCAGAATTGGTGCAAGATGTCTCTGGCTTGGACTGTGTATTTTCCACAACCCCTTTTGGAAAGTCATCTTATAGCTCCATCCAACTGCTATCTATTCATCTCGCCTATCTAGTCCCGTTTATATTCCAGACAGCACGTCCACAATCAGGAATAATGGAAGCTAACCATTAGGGAGAGCACTTGTGTGTTCTGTAGTCTGCTGACTCACAGCTCATTTATCCTCATCCAGGAAATGCTTCGGTATTTGCTCTGACTTTGTCAAAAAACATCCGCCTGGACATCTGACAACTTATAAAGCACATTAATTAATCCACATACACCAAACTGCCAGTCAGGCAAACCTTAATCTTACTATGCATGTTTGAGGAGTGAAAAGCAAAGCCTTAAGGGAAAATATGTTGTCAATCTTTTGGGTAAAGACGGGAATGGTATGGGGGGGCTGTCCATCTGCAACAAGAACAGGAGGCACTAGAATAGTGTGGGCTAGTTGTCCAAATTGTTTTACTTCAGTGAATATTACTCAGGGTGGACTTATTTTTGAAAGTCAATTACTATACAGGCACATACTTTAAATTCTTCACTACAAAGAAATAAAAAAAAAAATCAATAAATAAATACGGCTTTAGTGAAAAAAAGAACTACAATCCCATGAACTTTGATCCCACTTAAAAACATTTAAAAATGTTGATTATTTACAAAAACAATATATTTTACGTTTATTGCAAAATATGCATATGAATTCAAATATTTTTAATATTTCAAATATGTATTAATTAGTGTTTTGAGAATGTAGGGAGATTATGTTCTTTGTGGTGCTTTATGGGAGTGGGCGGAGCTAACAAGATATTTTAGTGTTTAGTTTAGTTTAACACAATGTGCCACACAAAATGTAGACATTTTCTGTACATCATAGGTAATGTAGTTTTTTACCACAAATTAAACATGATTATTTTAAAACTAAGTTGAATTAATGCAGGCTAAGGCTGTCTTTAAAGGTTTATAAGTAATCATTAAAAATCGATTAAAAAAATTTAATTGATTTTTATTTATGGAACTGTTGCGTATGGAACTCTATAGCGTGCTCTATAGCGTGGAACTCTTCTGGTAAGGGGCATGATGTTTCTGAAACATGCACGAATCATTTTACCAATCACAACACACTGGTCCAACCAAACAATCAGAGTGCACTGCGCTTTTCTGAAGGAAGGGCTTCATATGGAGACAGGAACTATACAGAGCGTTGCTAACAGACCGGGAAGAGAGGTGCTGCAATAATGTAAAATATGTGAAAAATAATGTGTTTTTGAACATTCAAACATGAAAACGTCTCCATTACGTATGGTAGTGAATGCAGAATTTGCATGCCAGGACACACCCTGTACATGTACGGGTATATAAGCTGGCCAGCGTGCGAGTGCACTTCAGTTTTGTTTTGAGGATCCAAGGTAGGGTCTCAGCCACTTCAGTGGTCAGTACAGAGTTGTGGCATGAGGGACATCATCGGATAACAAGGGTTACCATATGTAACCGAGACGTTCCCTTTCTGTCGGTCACTTTGATGAGTGTCGAAACTGACATTAGGGGTACTACACTATACCCTATACTAAACCTCACAACAACTGTGCCGTGTCAAGAGATAATGTGGTGCAGTGTGGGCAGGTCTGAGCGTGCCAACGACAAATGCAGCAACACTCACTCGTAGCCTTCCAACGTCCAGGGTAAATGGTCTCAGGTCTCCATAGGGAGTGCTACCCTCCTTCAAGAGGCCACTGCAGCTGTAGGGCCTCTTCTGATTATTTTAAGGCAATAAGCATACGTTTAGAAAATGTACAGCTGTGTACACCTAGTTGTTAATTTTGGGAAGCGTTCTCTTTCCCAGAGGAACAGGAATGCTATGGAGACCACATCCTACCCAAAGGGGAGGTACCCATGTGGAAAATACATTCTAAGGACTCACCAGTGGGGAGCACTACATAAGGAAAGTCTCTGTGGTGGGCTCCACCAAAGGGGGAGGCTACCTATCCCACATTGACCGGACATAGAGCTAGCTCTGTCAAGGGGAAGACACTGGGTTTACCGACAGGTAAACTGAACAATGGAGCATCACGAAGCACCAGCCAGATTACAGGGACTTACTTGAAAAAGGGCAGCTCACAAGTAATGGGCCTGGTAATGAGTTCCTCTGCCGAACTCATCTACTGAAAAGGTGCTAAAATGATGGCGAGGGGTGGCCTAGGGTTCACCATTTCTGGGGAACTGAACTAGACGCGCGTTATCACCTTGGATAGGGGAAAGGCACTAATGCAAGCACTACACCTAGCCAGTTTGTTTTTTGCGATGCTTTATCGCAATTTTGCGATGGTGTTGGATGTAGCCCAGCCTGCATCTCTGCATATGTCTGCTAATGAAGCACCGTGTGCCAAAGCCGAAGGGGCAGCAACACCACAAGTGGAGTGTGCTCTCACTCCAAGTGGGCATGGCACACCATGGGCCTGATACACCGAGAGAATGGCATCCACAATTCAGTGGGCCATTCTCTGTTTGGAGACAGCCTTCCCCTTCTGCTGACTTCCAAAGCAGACAAAGAGCTGTTCAGATCGTCTAAAACTCTGTGTTCGATCCAGATATACACATGGGAGTATATAACAGAGACAAGGCTGGGTTACCCTCATCAAGAGGGAACACTTGCAGGTTCACCACTTGGTCCCAAAAGGGAGTATGGGAACTTTGTGCACATATCCAGGCCGGGGTCTGAGGATAACGTGAGAGTAGGCCGGCCCGGATTCCAGGCACAAATCACTAACTGAGAGGGCTTGTAGTTCCCCCGCCCTCTTGAGAAATGTGAACGCAATCAGGAGGGCTGTCTTCATAGAGAGGGCACGAAGCTCCACTGATTGCAAGGGCTCAAGCGGATCTTTCTGCAGGCCCTGTAAGACCAGAGAAAGATCCCAAGAGGTGATGAGGCATGGGGATTCAACCTCCAAGCGTCCACAGTGTCCAAGCATCCACAGTGTCGTAGTAATCTGCTATGGTACACCTTCAAAGTGGAGGCGGACAGGTGCCTCTCGAGGCCCTGCTGTAGGGAGAAAAGCACTGACCCAAGGACAGTGGCGTGCACAGACCTCCGCGAGGGTAGAAATCACGTTCGCAGGGGCACTGCGGTGGGATCGAAAAGGGCACTTTCACTTTCAAAGGGGCAGGGGCTTGGGTAGTGATTTGATGACGATTCAGGCTTGTATCGTTTCAATACTCGCAGCTGTAAACAAGCTAAAGCTAGGCCATTTACTCACTGTCAACCAGTTTCAGAGACTGTTGGGTCTGATGGCAGCAGCGTCCATTGTGATACCTTTTGGCCTGCTGTACATAAGACCCTTGTAGTGGTGACTCAATACCAAGGGGTTTTCCCCATGTGGCAATCCGTTCCACATGATCATGATTATGCGCAGGTGTCTTCGTACCTTGGTGATTTAACTGAATTGCAGCTTTTGTGATTTGATAATCACACTAAGGGGACGTTAATAATGGCTATTTTTAATTACTATCTAAGCATTTCAGATGGCGGGACTGAGACTATGCACTACAGTTTACTGAACATGAAATACAATAAATTTTATTGCAGAATCTCACATATACATCATACAATTTCATATACACATTGTACACTCACTGTGTATTTTCAATCTCTTTTTCCCTCTCCAACATAAAGCGGTAGTTCACCCAAAATTAAATGTCATCATCAAAAAATCTGTCACCATTACTCACCCTCATGTCATTCCAAGTCACATGATTTTTCCTTCTGTGAAAAAGAATAAAAAAAAATCCTTGCCATATATTATTTAATATATAAAGTGAATGACAATGAGTGATGTTAGCTCTAGCTCTACAAAAAAAGCACCATGCAAGTGGTTCATATGCAATATCCCAAAACTTCTGTGTTAAGTGTTTTTAGTTTAGTTTTTTGTTTTTGTTTTTTATTTTATTTATTTTTATTTGCTGTAGCTGTATTCAAATATAATGACTGAATTTTGAATAAATGATGACAGAATATTTATTTTGGGGTGAATTATCCAGATTAATTGGCAACCCCCAAATTTGCATTATTTGCTTCTGTATTAATTAAATGTATGAATTTTGTGTTATTAGGTCTAAATCAGAACACAATTAACCATATTTATTACAGTTTAGAATTCCATTAAAGGACTAGTTGACCAAAAAAAACAAAAAAAAGACAATTCTATCGTTATTTATTCACCTTCATGTTGCTCCCAATAGGTAACCTATTTGTTTTGGTTGTTTGTTTGTTTCTGCAAAAAAAAGGGGGATTTAAAGGGAATTTGAAGAATTTAAAGTTTAAATTTAAAATGTAAAAAGTATTCTTCTGGCTACTGTTTTTATTATAATAAATACCGTTGTGATGAACATTTACGTGATTATTCTTATTCATTAAAAATCTTGACATCAATCCTACCTATCGTTGATGGAGTCACAAGAGAAGTATACTGTCTGTTTTGTGAACGAATCATTCTTTTGAGGCAGATCTTTTCAATGAATCTATGAATCAAGTTAACAAGAATGATTTGGTTCTTAAGTTCTTCTCACTGGTTAACAGTGATAAACTGAAGTACAGGTTATCATGTTATCATATATACTTTATCATAATATTTTTTTCATGATAATTTTGTGCCCTTTTTTAAACCTGAAAGCCCCAGTCTTGTGCCTGTTACACATTGTACAATTCTGGGCTGTCCCAGACAAAAGACGACCAATCATGGCGATTTCGGTGGTTGTGGCTCCTAAACAGAAATTTATCATGATCACCTCAGTGTGTTTTGCTGCTACGACCTACGTCTACTGACTAGCCAATAAAAATGCAACATGAAATGGCGTATTGATCAACGCGACATGACGCTAAAGCTTAAAACGACTTACCTCAAGCTCCATTTGCAAAATTGCTATTCCAAGTTGGCCTCCTTTCCCTATAGCAATGACCGCGTTCATTTTCTCGGTTTCATTTTATTTTAAGCTGACGTAGTTACATTGTATTTACGACATAGTACTGCGTAATATTAATTAACGACATGTACTTAGAGTTACGGTTAGGGTTAGTTACTTGTAATATGCATAATTTACTTTTATTACTATAGTAAGTACATGTAGTAACTACATCACCTTAAATGAGTACTCCTCTTTTGCTTCCTCCTTTTTTTTAGCAAACATAAAAACCACAATTGCCAAAGTGCAATTCACCTTGCACTATTTGTTTACCACTAGCGCATGCTGATGACATTTTATACTAACTTGTGTCATGTATGATTCAATAGGTGTCATCATCATACAGTCTACATACTTTACATGTCATACCCAAGTTTATTAGATCCATGTCATACAGTGTGATCTGTAATGATCTTATAGGATTGCCGAAATCGGACAGTCTGTAGCAGGCATCAGTTACTGCATTACACTGTAAAAAGAGTCCACATTATTCCGATTATATTATTTAGTGTTCTACAGAAAAAAGAAAGTCATACAGATGTGGAACAACATGAGGGTGAGTAAATGGTGAACGAGTGTACTTTTTTGAATGAAATAATCTCTTAATTTTAATACATTCACTCCAAATGACCTTTTCAGTTTTCAGTGACTAGAAGAGAACTAGAAGTTATTATCAGTGTTTCATACTGTAGATCAAATTTCTCATTCACTGCAACCCTCAAACAGTGAAGAGTTATGACCTCCATGAACACTGCTCAAGTGCTCACTGACTTCACCGAAATGCTCCATCACTTCTTTGCCATTTTTGACATTTACTCTCACTAGCTTCTAAAAGTTGATGGCTTCTCTACAGCAAAAAACCCATTTGTTCAACTAGAAATCGGTGAATCCTGGCACAGTCTGGATTGTTCGTGACATGGCCCATGTGTCTCACACAAAGAGGTAAATGGTATCTTTGTCATCAGCTGGGTTGTTTGCAGCGGTGAATTGGTGCCATATGTATGGGTAATTAAGTTTGTAAATGTAGCTAGGTGGAAATCTGAAATCCTGAAGTAAATAGGCTAGCAGTGGCTTAATGTGTGTGCATAGACTTAACTCAGCTTGTGGTTTTAACACTTTCTCTTCTGTGTGCCCTTTTGTTGACCTTAGTTTTTGGTTACAAACATTAGGTTCATGAGCTTACTTTTCACAACTTTAACCATAAACAAAGGATGTCAAATACAGTTGTTTTACCCTACATCTACACTCACCTAAAGGATTATTAGGAACACCATACTAATACTGTGTTTGACCCCCTTTCGCCTTCAGAACTGCCTTAATTCTACGTGGCATTGATTCAACAAGGTGCTGAAAGCATTCTTTAGAAATGTTGGCCCATATTGATAGGATAGCATCTTGCAGTTAATGGAGATTTGTGGGATGCACATCCAGGGCACGAAGCTCCCGTTCCACCACATCCCAAAGATGCTCTATTGGGTTGAGATCTGGTGACTGTGGGGGCCATTTTAGTACAGTGAACTCATTGTCATGTTCAAGAATCCAATTTGAAATGATTCGAGCTTTGTGACATGGTGCATTATCCTGCTGGAAGTAGCCATCAGAGGATGGGTACATGGTGGTCATAAAGGGATGGACATGGTCAGAAACAATGCTCAGGTAGGCCGTGGCATTTAAACGATGCCCAATTGGCACTAAGGGGCCTAAAGTGTGCCAAGAAAACATCCCCCACACCATTACACCACCACCACCAGCCTGCACAGTGGTAACAAGGCATGATGGATCCATGTTCTCATTCTGTTTACGCCAAATTCTGACTCTACCATCTGAATGTCTCAACAGAAATCGAGACTCATCAGACCAGGCAACATTTTTCCAGTCTTCAACTGTCCAATTTTGGTGAGCTCGTGCAAATTGTAGCCTCTTTTTCCTATTTGTAGTGGAGATGAGTGGTACCCGGTGGGGTCTTCTGCTGTTGTAGCCCATCCGCCTCAAGGTTGTGCGTGTTGTGGCTTCACAAATGCTTTGCTGTATACCTTGGTTGTAACGAGTGGTTATTTCAGTCAAAGTTGCTCTTCTATCAGCTTGAATCAGTTGGCCCATTCTCCTCTGACCTCTAGCATCAACAAGGCATTTTCGCCCACAGGACTGCCGCATACTGGATGTTTTTCCCTTTTCACACCATTCTTTGTAAACTCTAGAAATGGTTGTGCGTGAAAATCCCAGTAACTGAGCAGATTGTGAAATACTCAGACCGGCCCGTCTGGCACCAACAACCATGCCACACTCAAAATTGCTTAAATCACCTTTCTTTCCCATTCTGACATTCAGTTTGGAGTTCAGGAGATTGTCTTGACCAGGACCACACCCCTAAATACATCGAAGCAACTGCCATGTGATTGGTTGATTAGATAATTGCATTAATGAGAAATTGAACAGGTGTTCCTAATAATCCTTTAGGTGAGTGTATTTCACTGAGTATTTTAGGTACTTTCCACTCAAATAGCATTCAAGCACTTTTATATTTAAGCATATATTACCTTAAAAGCAAGCAAAATAGCATTTCTTTGAAACAGGTAATTAGCAATATCAATATCCAAAACAAGTGATAAATGATAACTGTTATGGTTCTTAATAACTTTAACCGTAAGTTTAGCATTGCTATCTTGCTATTCACGAGTGTGTTTCCCATACAATGATGTAACTCACTGCTTAACTATCATAGTACGTTGCATCGTTGAAGAAATCAACTAGCTAGTCACGACTGTTTCCTGAAACCGTATTGTTGCAAATCTGTCGTTCAACCACGTTGGTTAATGGCGTCATGCAGGTGGTGGAGTAATAACTGCTTTTAATGAATTATTTTGAGATCGAATTCATGCTAGATTTTTTGCTATAAATTATGGACATGGCATCTGAGGACTATTTCTTATTTTTCCTCAGTTATTTTGCTTTATTTCCAGATTCAAATAGGCTCGTTCTTATGTACTAGAGCACGTCCACACATGCGCAGTCTTCAAAAAAGGTGCTTTAAATCTTATGACAAACTAAAAGACATAAATGACATTTGTATGTATTCGAAACGTCTCGGTTACGTATATAACCCTCGTTCCCTGAAGGAAGGGAACGGAGACGTTACGTCAGTTACTGACGGAATGGGGGTTTCGCCTAGAAGCCAATCGCCTTTGAGCTCTACAAAACGAGCCAATGGCATGAAAATGCCATGGGTCTGCGGAATTTGCATGCCGCAACCCCGCCCCACGGCGTGGGTATAAAGGGCGTTGCGTGGCAATCTCGCATTATGTTTACCTGCTGAAGAGCCGAGGCATGAGCGCCCGGCCAGTTCCAGCGGTACAGCGGTCATGGCAGGGGGACGTAACGTCTCCGTTCCCTTCCTTCAGGGAACGAGGGTTACATATGTAACCGAGACGTTCCCTTTCAGTCAGTACACTACGAGTTACGTCAGTTACTGACGGAATGGGGGTCCCAATACAATCTCGCCATGACGGCTGTCTTCCAGCGTCCTGCGCTGACCCGGGCTCCCTGCCGTGAGTGTGGCACGAACGAGGGGCTAGGCTCAACGCTACCAAGGTACACTGGGAAGCATATCCCACGTGGAGAATGCAACACAATGCCAACCCAAAGGGGGGGACTTGAAGAATACACCTATGACCCGAAGGAGCTGCATAGGGAACACTCTGGGGTATCCAGCCGAAGGTGGAATATTTCAACCCCAGGCGTGGCAAGGTGTCTTGCCAAGGGAATACACGAGCTACAAGAGACTTACCGTGGAAATACACATGTGGGGGTTACCCAGCGGGGGAACCATGCACACGGAGGCACCTAGCCGAACACGAGGGGTGGCCTGAAAAGGGCACTCGCTCTGGTGACGACATCGACAGTGCTGGAGGAGCTCAGGGCTTACTGGGGAAGCTCATCTGAGAGGAATAGCGCACGCATCCAGTCCGCGGAGTGGAATGGCGCAGCAAGCGAAGACACCTGAGCCTGTCCGGTTACTGGCCAGTAGGGGTGAGTACACGAGAGGATACAGGCTCCACTCGGAGATTATAAAATCTTGCGAATGTGTTGGGTGTCGCCCAGCCTGCAGCTCTACAAACGTCTGTTAGCGAGGCGCCATGCGCTAGAGCCCAAGAGGAGGCAACACTCCTGGTGGAGTGTGCTCTTACCCCGAGGGGGCATGGCATGCCCTGGACTTGATATGCCAGGACAATGGCGTCCACTATCCAGTGGGACAACTTCTGCTTGGAGAGAGCCTTCCCTTTCTGCTGCCCTCCGTAACAGACAAAGAGCTGGTCTGAGGTCCTGAAACACTGCGTCCGGTATACGTAAGCGCGAAGGGCGCGTACTGGACAGAGCAGTGCCAAGGCTGGGTCTGCCTCCTCCAAGGGCAGCGCTTGCAGGTTCACCACCTGGTCCCTGAAGGGAGTGGTGGGAACCTTGGGCACGTATCCAGGCCGGGGTCTCAGGATGACGTGAGAATTGGCCGGCCCGAATTCCAGGCACGCTTCGTCAACCGAAAATGCCTGCAGGTCCCCTACCCTCTTGATGGAGGCCAAAGCAGTCAGGAGCGCCACTTTCAATGAAAGGAACTTCAGCTCGACTGACTGCAATGGCTCAAAGGGAGCCTTTTGCAGGGCAGCTAAGACCACTGCTAGGTCCCAAGAGGGTACCTGAGGTGGGCGAGGAGGATTTAACCTCCTCGCACCTCTGAGGAACCTGCTGACCAGGTCGTGCTGTCCAACCGTTTTAGAATCCACCAGGTCATGATGGGCTGAAATAGCAGCCACATAGACCTTCAGGGTGGAGGGAGACAGCCTTCGCTCCAACCCTTCCTGGAGGAAGGAGAGCACGGACCCGATCGAGCATCTTCTGGGGTCCTCTCGCCGAGAGGAGCACCAGGTGACGAAGAGGTTCCACTTCAACGCATAGGCCTGTCTGGTAGACAGGGCTCTAGCGGAAGTGATGGTAGCCGCCACCTGAGGTGGCAGGGTACTCAAACCTGCCGCGTCCCGTCCAGGTTCCACACGTGGAGGTTCCACAGGTCGGGACGCGGGTGCCATATGGTCCCCCGTCTCAGGAGGTCCTGTCTCAGAGGGATCGACCAGGGAGGTGCTGTCGCAAGGAGTACAAGTTCTGAGAACCAGGTCCGGCCGGGCCAATATGGGGCGACCAAAAGGACCTGCTCCCTGTCCTCCCTGATCTTGCACAGAACCTGTGCGAGAAGGCTCACTGGGGGAAACGCATATTTGCGTGGGCCCCGCGGCCAGCTGTGCGCTAGTGCATCCGTGCCGAGGGTCCCCTCGGTCAGGGAATAGTACCAGCGGCAATGGGAAGAGTCGCGGGAGGCAAACAGATCTATCTGTGCGTCGCCAAACTGTTCCCAAATCAGCTGAACCGTCTGGGGATGGAGTCTCCATTCCCCCGGGAGCGGCTGGAACCGCGACAGCTCGTCGGCTGCGCAGTTCAGGTCTCCCGGGATGTGAACGGCACGAAGCGACCTCAGATGCTTCTGACTCCATAGGAGGAGATGGCGGGCGAGTTGCGACATCCGGCGGGAGCGTAGACCACCTTGTCGGTTGATGTACGCTACTGTCGCCGTGCTGTCTGAACGGACCAGAACGTGTTTGTCCTTGAGCAGGGCTCGAAAGCGGTGCAGGGCAAGACGTACGGCCAGCAACTCGAGGCAATTGACATGCCATAGGCGCTGGGGTCCTATCCAGGAGCCCGCGGCAGCATGTCCCTTGCACATGGCGCCCCAGCCCGTGGAAGAGGCATCTGTTGTGACAACAACATGCCTGGAAACTTGTTCTAGGGGAACACCTGCCCGTAGAAAGCTGAGGTTCGACCACGGGGTGAAGGTCTGACGGCAGGCTCGGGTCACTGGGACCTGGAGGGTGCCGTGTTGCCATGCCCATCTCGGGACTCGATCGCAGAGCCAGTGCTGAAGCGGTCTCATATGGAGCAGACCAAGCGGGGTCACTGTGGCTGCTGACGCCATATGCCCCAGGAGCCTCTGAAAAAGTTTCAGTGGAACCGCACTCTTGCCCTCGAACTGGCGAAGACAAGTCAGCAGAGACTGCGCGCGCTCGCTCGTAAGCTGCGCGAACATGGCGACCGAGTCGATTTCCATACCGAGAAAAGAGATCCTCTGCGCTGGGGAGAGTTTGCTCTTTTCCCAGTTGACCCGAAGGCCCAGACGGGCGAGGTGCTGAAGCACCAGATCCCTGTGTTCGCAGACCTGATCCCGAGAGTGGCCTAGAATCAGCCAGTCGTCGAGATAGTTCAGGATGCGAACCCCGTGTTGCCTGAGCGGCACAAGGGCTGCCTCGACAATCTTCGCAAAGACGCGAGGGGACAGGGCTAGCCCGAAGGGGAGAACCGTGTACTGATATGCCTGCCCCTCGAAGGCAAACCGTAGAAACGGTCTGTGTCGAGGAAGAATGGAGACATGAAAGTCCTTCAGGTCGATCGCTGCAAACCAATCCGAGGGACGAACGCACTCGAAAATGCGTTTGGCTGTCAACATCTTGAATGGAAGCCTGTGCAGGGTTCGGTTCAAGACGCGCAGGTCCAGGATTGGCCGTAACCCACCAGTTTTCTTGGGTACAATGAAGTAAGGGCTGTAGAAGCCGGACTTTATCTCGGCTGGAGGGACGATCTCGATCGCACCCTTCGCCAGTAGGGTGTCGACCTCCGCACGCATGACAGGGGCATTGCCACCCACCACGGTGTAGCGGACTCCCCGAAAGCGGGGAGGAGACCGAGCGAACTGAATCGCATAGCCGAACCGGATGGTGCGAGCGAGCCAACTGGACAGGTTGGGAAGCGCTAGCCAGGCTCCCAAGAACTGAACCAGCGGGGTCATACGAACCACCGGCGTACCCCCGATGGGGCAGCGAGGCGGAATGACCGGCCCAGACAAGGGAGGCATGGGAGCGTCGAATTGTGGGTGTGGGCGGGGTCGAATTCCGCGCCCTGACAGAGGAGACCAGGGAAGGACCAGCGTTCCACGGGGGTCTCGTCTGCCAGGGGGCTGGCGACAGAGGGGGCCGAGAGCGGCGAGGCCATGGGGCGTCGCGCACTGCCAGTCGCGCCCTCTTGAGGCTCGGAGGTGAGAATGTCAGTTCTTTCTTTAACCATTGATAGGGTACTGCCGGCCGTGAGGCCAGCGGCGGAAGGGGAAAACAAAAGATTCTCCCCCGGCCCTCCACCGGGGGAAGGAGTGGTCCTGCCACCATCTCCTGGGAAAGAACCGAGGTCACCTCCGAGCCGCCCGTCTCAGGACCGCCGCTTAGACTGCCGTTTGGCAGGCTGGGGGGCTGGGACGGGCGGGGCCGCCTTTCTGCGACGTCCTCCACGCCTCGGCCCGGGTGAAGGCTGCTGCTGGGGCTGGGCAGGAGGGGCGGGAGTCGCAGGGGGGCGGCCTCGGCGGGGAGCAGACTGAGGCATCTGAGCCGGCGGCTGGGTGGAGGCAGCAGCTGGGCGCCGGGGCAGAATGTGTTTAATTGCCTCAGTCTGCTTCTGAGCGGTCGAGAACTGTTGGGCGAAGTCCTCGACCGCCCCGCCGAATAGCCCATCCTGGGAAATGGGAGAATTGAGGAAACGTGTCCGCTCAGATTCTCTCATATCAGCCAGGTTGAGCCATAGATGTCGCTCCTGGACCACCGAAGTGGACATCACCTGACCAAGAGAGCGAGCGGTCACCTTCGTCGCTCGTAGAGCGAGGTCGGTGGCCGTCCGCAACTCCTGCATTAATGCAGGGTCAGCATTGCCCTCGTGCATGTCCATGAGCACCTTGGCCTGATAGACCTGTAGGGTGGCCATGGCATGCAGGGCGGACGCGGCATGGCCCGCAGCTCTGTAGGTCTTCGCCGTCAACGTGGACGTGAATCTACAGGCTTTGGACGGGTGCTTTGGGTCACCGCGCCATGTCGAAGCACTCTGAGGACACAGTTGCATCGCAACAGAGCGCTCAACAGGGGGAACCCCAGTGTACCCTTTCACCGCGCCGCCATCGAGGGCAGTGAAGGCGGAAGTGGTTGCCGAGCGATCGCGAAAAGTCAGGGGAGACTTCCACGATTTCGACACCTCTTCATGCACTTCCGGGAAGAAAGGCACTGGGGGCTGACGGGCGCCTTCGGCACGGGCCGCCCCCAGATACCAATCATCTAGCCGGGAACGCTCGGGACATGGCGGAGGTTTCCACACAAGCCCAATCGTCTCGGCCGCCCGGGCAAGCATGGCTGTGAGTTCCGGATCGGACTCGGGCAATGCTGGGACTCCCGAAGGAGGCAACATAGCCGAATCGTCATCTCCGGAGGAGTCCAGCCCACCTTGTGATGCGGCGATCGACATAGCATCCTCCGCGGGTGCGCCAAATGAAACGCAGGGCCCCGAACGGGAAGCCCCGGCGCCCTCATCAGGCAACACCACGGGTTGCAGTGTGCAGGAGGGGGGTGTGGCCCGAGGAGGATTCGTCGGGTTGTTCCACACCGTAACCCTCAGATCACCCTGACCACCAACCAAAGTACCCCCTCCAGTGGAGGAAGTAGATTGGGGTGTGGTAGAGGGGACTCTCCCCCCATTACGGAGATCATGGAGTCTCGATCGCAACACTGAGATGGTCATGTTCCCGCAGTGAGAACATGACTCATCCATGAACGCACGTTCAGCGTGCACGAGGCCCAAGCACGGCAAACAGCGATCATGACCATCGAACGGAGGTACCAGTCGACCGCACCCAGAAACGGAGCACGGGCGAGCCATCTTTAAAAAGACGTGCCACGTGCAGCTCTTTTAGAGAGGAGTGAAAACTCTGCAGAATGCCGAAGCACCCAGGGAGAACGCGCACGCTGTGCTCGATCACTGCACAGATCAGACAGGAAATGCGGAACTCGCTGGAACGTGCCGTAACACCAACACTCTGGAGAGAAACTCGTCTTGAAGAGGAAAGCGCTCAGGCAGTAAACTCGGCTCTGAAGCAGAAACATAATGCGAGATTGCCACGCAACGCCCTTTATACCCACGCCGTGGGGCGGGGTTGCGGCATGCAAATTCCGCAGACCCATGGCATTTTCATGCCATTGGCTCGTTTTGTAGAGCTCAAAGGCGATTGGCTTCTAGGCGAAACCCCCATTCCGTCAGTAACTGACATAACTCGTAGTGTACTGACTGAAAGGGAACAAAAGATACAGATTGTACTAAATGTCAGCTTGATTATTTTGCCCAAGATAAGGATTTATTAAGTCCACGTCATGCAAACAAGAAACTATGCTTCTAACCACAGGTCGAGAGCTGTTGTTGCAACCACTCAAGTTTGTGATGCTGTTTGCGAATGTTCGTTGGAACTATGGTTTCGGGAAACACCGACTGGTTGAACTATGTTGATAATGACAGAACTTGCGACCGTAGTTGGCTAACGATGCTTTTGGGAAACGCACCCCAGACCAACAGTTCCATTTATTATGTGATATTTATTTTATGTAACAACAGTTCTATAAACAAATAAGATAATACCGAACTTACATTTTAGACACAATATTGCCAGTTACTTTGTGTATTTTTACTCCACCAACAAAAATTGTTCACATGAAGTCAAAGTAAGTACACAGCAGGGGTGTTCCTGATTGAATTTCTGTTGACTAAATAATTCAATTCATAGACAGTCACTTGTTTCGTTTCGGAATCTATTGAGTGAATGGTTCAATAACTCTAATGTTGATTCGTTCTTGAATGCATCCGTCCCAATTCACCTACTTATACTTGTTATGGCACAGAGACACAGAACCAGAGATAAATATAAATGAGGTTTATTGACAAACTGGAATGAATGGAAAAGATACTGATGTGGAGAAGCAGGGCGAGGAGATCGTGGATGGCGAGGCTGGGGATCGGAGGAGCAGACACTGTGGTGTGGAAACCAGAGGATAGAGGAAGACGACGAGAGGACGATGAGGAATCAACACAGAAGACGAAGGAGACATGGAAAATCAGGTAGGAGATCTGTTGCAGCTAACACAGGCTGGATACAGGGAGTGGAGTCCTTACTCAAACGAGACCAGACAGCGAGTGAACGTGAGGTGTGTGCTTATATGCGTCCGTGCTGACGAGGAGATGAGGTGTAGGTGCGGGTGATTAGTACTCTGGTGATCTGGAGCGTTGTGATTGGGTGGTGGTGGAGCCTGGCTGATCTCTTACAATACTATGCCCTAAAAGTATGTACTGTTTGTTGTGAAGAAAAAGTACATACTTTTGAGTGTGTAGCAGAATATTAGGCAATGTTTGGGACATACTACTTTGGAGAGAAATTTAGTAGCTACGTTGATCTGAGAAATATAATGTGCATAACATTTGTAAGGGTGGGTCGCCTACAGTGGTTCAGGCTGCAGGGTTGCCGAAAGACTAAAGAAACGTTATGAGCAAGATGATAGAAAACTGTACATTTCTCGTCTATGTAGCGTCTGGAGTCTCTCTGGACAGGATCAAAGATGAGTCGATTCCACTATAAACGTCAGAAAGCCTTTTAGCCGTATATAAATTAGGTTCCGGTACCGAGAAGTCTGAGGAAGATGGCATCATGGACAGTTTTGTGGCTTGGCTGAGGTAGAACAGACAGCACCGTTAGAATCCTGTGAGAACTTCAATCAGGACGCAATCTCTCCTCCTACCCCCCCCCCCCCCCCCCTCACTCAAAAGATAAGGGGGGGGCCTAGACACACAGGCTCCTTCCAATACACAGACACAAACATTTTCTTTATGTAACTTTAATTAAACTATCCCAGAATGTATATGATGATTCCTGTGTGTACGCATGCTCCCTATGTCATTGCCAACATAGTCATGATGTACGAACAATGTAAAGTCATGTAAGATGCTTGTATTCATGTGTAAGAATGTATTTCTGCTCTAATATCTCCCAGTCATACTGTGTTTGATATCTAAATATTCCTCTCTCTTTCTCTTAACCAACGGTGCACAGTAGATGATTATGAAATGCATCACATTATGTTACCCCCCCTTTTGAGTAGAAATGTACCAAGTATGACACCATCATAAATTAGGCAAATGAGGTCATAAACGGAGACAAAGAAAGTGTTCTCCCGCCTAAAACTCCCATATCTGATTGGTCATTTCAGAAAAGATGGGCGGATGTTAATGTTTCTTTAAAGGACAGTAACACCAACATATCTTGGCTCAGTCGGTGCAGTCGATAAACAACCCTCTTATCATCTCGGCTCGTCCCCTGGCCAGGCGGCTTCGGCCCTGGCTTGGCGGCTCAGTCACGTGGGTTGGTTCCTTTGAAGTCGGCGCGCTCCGCAGCCAGGCGGACAGGCAACGCGCGCCATCCCAGCGCGCTCCATCTCAGCGCTCAGTCGTCTTCTAAAACTCCGACGAGACAATCTTCTTTTCCTCCCCTTTTCGGCATTCGCTTCAACCACCTTCAAACTTCCCGCGGATCGAGAACGCTCAGGAAGGACCAAAAGAGAACACACTCCAGCTCAAAGAACGCTCTGAGAAGACTCACACGCATTCTTTATACTCAGCACAAAACAACCCATGCAAGTATAAATTCCATCGAAATTTAGATGCGTTTTAAGATGTGTACCCCTGTTTAAGGTGATATTATTCGTTGCTGGCTCTCGGTGGTTATGTTTGTGAAATTGCCATTCCTGAACCTTTCCTTCCTCTCTTTCATTCTCTTCTTTTCATTCTCTTTCGTTACTATTCGTTGTTCTGTATATACATGTATTCTTTGTTTTAGTCGTATGTGTTCGTAGTATCAATTATTAAAACCATTGTATCCACGTTCGATTGTCATTGTTGCCGCTCACAGGGCATGGTCACTTTAATGTTCCGATCTAGCTACGAGCTCTCAAGTATCTTTGAATACTTTAATTAATATCATAATAGTTCGGAAAGTTTATTCTTCGTGACCAGAAGGATAATCTTCCCGAAGATTTGATAAGAAAGAATAAAACTTTGTGAGAATTGATGAAAGATTGTAGTACTGTTCGTTCGTTAAATGAACGGATCAGATGAATTTTGATTTAATTCTAATTCAAAGGTTATTCTGTAATGATTTAATATATATTCGTAGTTAATTGCAACCCATTGTCGTTAACTATATATATATATTGCATAAATACCTAGGTTAGGTATTTCCCTTTTTGGGTGATTTGGAGATTTATAATTTAATCATAACCCGTTGCGATTAGTTATAAATAATTAAACATTAATAATCATAATTCCCTATTGAGCTAATTTAATTTATTATTATTATATGCAGCCGAGTCGCTACATTTTATGGTGGAGAAAAATTCGGGCACATTTTAAACTTTGTTTTGTGAGCAACAGTGTCAGTTTTATGTGTATATTACTGGTATTATTTTTTGTTTTTGTATGCGCGCTTCAGAAAGTGAGAGAAGTCGCAACGCGACGCAAACTCACATATCTGATAACTGGCCCAAAGTGGCCCAAAGCTGATTTCAGCCCAGTTAACAGCTGCTATGTGTCAAACATTTGAGTCACTGTTAATTGCTTAAAATAAACTGCAGTTCATAATATTAAAACTGTTTCTGTGAAAGAGAAGGAAACCTCTTTACAGCACAGTTTAATATTTTCAAAACCTGTAAGAACGAAGAAATCTTCTTTCAGTGTGATAAATGTTGATTTGAGCGATGTTCCTCATTTCATCTTAGTGAAGGCCTCACTAATGTATCGTAGTTGATTTAATTGCGTCGGTGTATTATTCAACTAAGCGATCTCACTCCTTTAGGTTAAACATTGGCGTAGCTAACCAAATGCTTATACCTTATACAAATCAATCAGAAAAACTGCTGGCCAGTGTCCGATTGATGGGTAAATGGGAGTATTTATTTTTAAACCTTGATCCAGTTTAAAATTTGTAACAGAAAAAAAATATTCTGTTCCATACATTTGTGTGTGCATGCGGAAAAAGAATTCCGGCCACATATTCTTTGTGTACAAATTGGCACAAAAAGGAGATTTGAAAATAAATTCTCTTCTCACTCGTGATTGTAAATCGCCGCGTTTAGGAAGAAAAAAAAGACTTCCTCTCTTCGGACGCTTAAATCACTTTTTATTTTTTTTATTTTATTTTATTTTAGTTATTTTTTTTTTATTTAAAGTGTCGTAATACCTCTGACTAACACAAGAGGGCAGCCTGTCAGGTGTTCAGCACCTCTCAAATTACGCACACCCCCACCCACTCCTTGGTGTGGACTCAACTACGCCATCTTGTGGGCATCTGCGGATGTTTCTTTCCTTCCCTCTATCTCGTTTGTCAAAGTGAACTATCTTTTCCGCTATTTTATTTGTTTACTATTATAATAATTTCAATTTCTTTCCTGTTATTACTGTTATTTTAAATTGTTCAATCCTCTTGTTTTGCTGACTTCTCACACTTATTTAAATCCGGTTTAAACTAAGTTTAGACATGAATTTAAATTAAGTTCTCGGTTCAGCCATTAATGTTACTTGGTGGGAGCACGCCCCTATGTGACATTCTCGGCTAAGTCAGTTTTCCTCCTTCTCTCCTGTTGTTTTAATTTGAATTATTTTGATTCTATTTTCCCTTTTAGTTATTTGATTTCCCTCATCAATTTATCATTACCTTATTTCTAATTGGTACCATTCTAGTACTCTGCACTTATTTAGATTTTAGTTTAGGCAAGTTTGAACTTAAATTTAAATTAAGCCTTCTCTTTTCAGCCTGTGATAGCCACTTATCAGTAGCACGCCCCTACTGGGTGTCCTCATATGGGTGGGCATTCCTCTCTCTTCCCCTTTGGCTCCGTTTTCTGAATG
Organism: Rhinogobio ventralis; assembly: GCA_039654625.1. Classification (NCBI taxonomy): domain Eukaryota; kingdom Metazoa; phylum Chordata; class Actinopteri; order Cypriniformes; family Gobionidae; genus Rhinogobio; species Rhinogobio ventralis. The sequence goes on from CM077211.1 coordinate 14,894,495, forward strand.
GATTTATTTTGATGTCTCCCTTTTTCAAGGTTATTCAGATAATTACCATTATTTTCATCATTCTTTTGTGTTTTAGCACCATTTGGTAAATAATCCTTTACCTATCTTACCATACCTAACTATTTAAATTTGGTGTAAACAAGTACTAAGCTTAAGTTGACGTTAAGTCTCACTTGTTCAGCCAGTTGTGTACTTACAGGTAGTACTTCTCCTAGTACTTGGTGGTGAAGTGACGGTTACCTTCTGGTTGGGTTTCGAGGGGTGGAGTCACCTGGCCGGCGTAACTGACAGTGGCCGTGTGTGAATCTCGGGCACCTCTGTCCTCGTACCATTGGTGGCGGCACGCAGCCGACATCAGCAATTTGGGCACTCCAGGGAGAAGTCAACGAGTCCAGCTGACCACCAGGGCAATTTTGGTTAATTACTCTGATCCACCCATTTGGACTCCAAAGGGGCCTCAGAGGAAACCCAATTTTGACCCTGCAGACTGGCCGTTGACCCACCTTACCTGAGTGCCACCCAGTTGTGCTAAGAGTCACAAGCTGTTTGAGTGGGCGCACCGTGGTAGAAAGGGGACGAGGATCCGGGGACACCGCAGTCGAGTGTCCAGGGACCGCCGGTGAGATTGACTTCACCGCCGATTCCCCCCTGAGTGACCCCAATTCACCCCAGGCATAGTAAATCAGGTAAAGCCCATTCACTTATTGCAAGCCATAGAATATACATATTCCCTGGTCATTTAAGTGTTTGGCCCAACCTTCCTGTCTTAAGCCATACCATCCCCCTAGGTTTTATAGCTCAACAGCGCCTCCCACTCGCTTGGCCCTGTCATAAACCCTAGCATTGGTATTAAGCTGAGACCTTTTCCCTCTCTATCTCTTCTTATGTTCTCATTTTTGTTTCATTTTTATTTCATGCCTTTTCTTTTAGTTATTTTCGGTTATTTTGTTTTGTTCTATTTGCTTTCCTTTAATTTTGTTTTCTTCCAGTTCACCTAAAGACAGAACCTGTAAGAGCCATCAAGGAAAGCTGAATAATAGATTGACGACCCAGCAGCCAGTGTCAGTAAATGACCCAGTAGGCTACCGCACTGTCAAAATTGTTATTTAGATCCGACACTTACCCACACAAATCGGCCCCACCTGGCCGCTCACGGCCAAGACAATAGGTGCCCGGCCTAGATTTCACTAACTGTCTGAACCAGTTAGTCAAAATTACACACACAAATTAAATAGTCACACATTGCTATAGCTCGCTAAAACCCTATACGGACTTGCATTGGCCTCTTTTGTGCTGTCTTTCTCTTGCCTACAGCCCAGTATGTCCCGTTCATCCAGCCCCACTGACCACTGGGATCACGTCGAGACCTGGTTGACCGCCATGACGACTGCGTTCCTGCCTAAAGCCGCCGGTGACCTGCAGCACCTGAGCCAAGAACAGCTGGACGACGACTTGAACCGGCTGATGGCCCACGATCCAACCCAGAGCCACAGCCACAAGGAATGGGCCAAGATCGTCGGGGGCCTCGCTCACAACCTCATCGTCCAGGCACGACTCAGCGAAAAGAGCAACATCCACCTGGAGCAAGAAGCAGCAGCACTGAAGCTCCAGGCTGAGGAGGCCCGGAGGAACCAGGCCCACGCACAGAGTCGTCTAGATCAACTACTCCTCGAGGCCCAGGACCGGCACGAGACAGAGGATGAAACGGACCCACAGCTTCAGGAGGAAGTGGAGAGACTTCAAAATGCCCTGGCAGACCTTCGTGTAGATACAGAGCACAGAGAGCAGTTGGAGAGAGAATCCCAAGAGGAACTAAGGGAAAAACTCCAACAAGGTGAAGCTCTCCTAGCAAGAGCAGAAATTGAACTGAAAGAAAGGGACGGCAAGGCCATAGCCTGTGAAAACCACTTGCAAGCGGCCCGTGCCCAGATCCATGATTTGGTTCAACAAAAAGACTATTTAAAAGAAGAACTTGCAGCTGTTCACAGAGAACTTAAGTACGCTTACAGACTGCAGAGTGACCAGAAAGGGGAAACACACACCACAGAGTTTCCCCTGACAAGTGGGCCTATGCCTCCCCGTCAAGAGTTCCGAGCTCAAAAGGGGGGTGAAAGCCCACTGCTCAAGATGTCACCAGCCAGTTTCCAAGAGCCCCCATCAGCAGCAAAGGGGTGGGAGCCCGCCCAGAAAATCTGTGCCCCCAGTCACGCCATGGCTCCCCAAGAACTCTACAAGCTGGCCAGAAACATCCCAACTTTCACCCCAAACCCTGCAGGAGGCCACGACGTGCACGCCTACCTGCAGGACATAGACTTTCACCTGCAAACTATGGCTAATGTGACCACATGGGACAGACTTTATCTCCTTCGAGGTACGTCCAGCCGTGAGGTGCGGAGTTTCCTCGATCGGCAACCCGAGACTGTCAAATCAGACTACCAGCAGCTGCGTCAGGCCCTGATTAGAGAGTTTTCGGACCCTGACTCAGACCAAGGGATCATCAGCGCCATGGACTTGAGACAGGGCCGACTGGAAACCCCACAGGCCTACTACAACAGACTCCGACAGGCCTACTTTGGAGCACAAAACGAGCCAGGTATGGAGGAAGACTTCAACTTCAGAACTCTATTCCTTCGAAATCTGCATCCAACAGTAAGCCATCACTTAGGAGTCCTGGCCTGCCCACGTAGCATGTCCACCCGACAGCTACGGGACTTAGCCCATAAAGCTTATGCCAAGCAAAAGACTGCTTCTGAAAAGACTGTGAGAAATCCAACAATTTGCCCCGTCTCTGACCATCGTTCAGAGCTGGCTCTAGAGGGCGCCCAGCAACACCACAGTGACAGACCTTTTAACAGAGAGTCAAGACCGTTCCAAGCCAGCAGAGAGCAGCACAACCGGGATGGTGCCCGTCCTAAGCACCAGACCGGGCGCTCTGAAAGATTCTGGGACAAGCCACGTCAGTCTAACCACCCAAAGGGTGGAGCCACGTGGGATGCCAGCCGACGGCCCAGAAATGGACGACCTTCATCAACCAGAGCATCCAGCCCAGATGGCCAGCAGCGGAACGGCTCGCAACACGCCCCGAGAAAACTCAAGTCTGAGCACCCACCAGAGCAAAACAGTGCAGCTTCGTCTGAGTCAGCAGAGATCTTGAGGATTCTGAAAGAACTCATTCAGAAGAAACCTCGCGAGGGAGGCGAGAAGGACAGGCCAGACTCCTTATGACTAAGTGTAAGGCCTGCGCCCAACATCCTTCCTGACTGCCCTTCGACTAAACCAAGCACCCAAAGCACTGCACACCAGTCACAGTCCACAGAACCAGACACCTCATCACCAAGTGACAGCGTCGCCCAATCACCTCAGCTGACAGCTGCACTTCCTGATCAACACAACGCAAGTCATCACGCCAACAACCAAAATCCCAAGGTACCAGAGAGTGCTGTTCTGGTTGTCTGCCTCTCTAACGAGCCACATGATACCATCCCTAACTGCTTACCGATCACCACACAAACCCCAGAACCAAGACTCCTGGGAAACCTGATCGAAAAGGGAGTGGCCCGAAAACTATATCTAGCCATCACATTGGAGAATGAGGTGAGACTTGAAGCCCTGGTTGACACAGGAGCTGATCTCACTTTAAGGTCCTCTCAACTCCGAATTGAAGCTAAGAGACAAAATCGAACTTTGAAATCCCAAAAATGTGAGCTAAATGTGCAGTCATACAGCCAAAATGAGATCCAACTTGAACTGATCGCTCCCATCCATCTAACGATTGGTCCAATGAGTCTGGTACACCCTGTGTACATCTCACCAATGGACTTCTCGTCGGCAAAGATCTGCTAGACCGCTTCGAGCCCCTATTGGACTTCAGACAGCTGAAAATTTGGGCTCAAGTGCGAGAACCTCTGCCTCTCCAGCCGCCCAGATCACCTGAGCCAGACTGTCAGGCCACAGAGGTCACGAGAAACCTTGCAGCCAGCCACGAGAACACTGTCTCAGCACCAGAGCAAAGTTCAAGTTCGCTACTCTGCACTTTTCAACTCACCATAGACTCTGACTGTCACTTCCCCAAGGTCATGACTGACCTCCAGCTGAATGATGTAACAACTACAGACATCATGCTCGCACTATGGGCAGACAACTCAGCCATCAGCCTAGCACTGTTCAAAGCCCTCATGGAAGACACACCAGACCTTCCGTCTGCCAGCAAGCACACCCGCTTCCCCTTGGACTCCTGCCTATCAACCATGGTAACTACCAAGGGCATCTGTGCTGTGAACTTGAAATGGAATGACCGGTGCCTCACCCACTACTTCCTGGTCCTTCCAGACCTGCCGCATAATGTCTACATAGGAGCAGACATCTTGATTCGCCTCAAGGCTCATGTGGATTTTATCAATGAGGTGGTGTGGGCCCCACCGACATCACAGCCCCCTGTGGTTCCTGTCAACCCTGAAAACCTCCTGTCAGGCCAGACCATTCCAGAAGTCTGCACCTTAATCAATGAACAGGAAACCACAGTACCAGCTTACACCAAAGGGGTCGCTGTTCGGCTCAACATACGATGTGGCCAAACACTAAACCACACGCTGGGCTTCTTCCAACCTTCACCCGAATGTGTGGGATTGGACTCAGTCTGGAAGCCACACCACTCACTGAACTGTCATCCCGTGTAGTCTACATCCTGTTCAACAACTGCACAGCAATGGACATCAGGATTCCCAAGGCCTACCACCTGGTTCCTGGGATGGCTAGTGAGTCACGACTTCCATGACTTTGAACTCACCTTACCAGTCATTGGTCCAATCCCATCTTCGATGACCCCAGAAGGGAGCACAGACAACACAGTGTTCACAGCACCCTTCAAAATCATCTCCATCGCTTCTGTCATGCCGATGGCCAAAGATCAAGTGTGCAGAACAGAGCTGACAGAGGACCAACGTCTTGCAGTATACACAGTCACTAGCCAGCCTGCCTCCGAGACTGATGACAGTGCCGCACCTCTGACTGCCAACACGACAGGCGACACAACAACAGAGGAGCCGTATCCAGGATTTGAGACACAAGTCCAGCAAATCCTGAAAGAAGCAGATGCCATAAAGGACGATGCAGAACGCGAAGAACTCAGACAAGTCTGAAGCCCACCCACCCGCCCTTAATGTTGCAGCGATAACCCGCAGCAAACAACCTATTCCTGTGATGGTTCCAACATCACAGCCGCTTGCGCCGGCTCCACAAATTTCCAATAACGACATAGCTGACATGCAAGCCTCTGATTCTGCCATATAAACTATGCTAAACCACCTCTCAGACCCCTCCAACCACCCTATTACTACGTCTGAATTCACTGATGCCCCAGGCCTCAGACGACTGCATGACGTCAAACACATGATGCGTGGGAAAGACAACATTCTGTGGTATGCCCCTGATGACCTCACAGCGCAAAGGCTTGTGGTGCCACATTGCCAAAGGGGGGTCATGCTAATGTATGCCCACGACGCACCATGTGCCGGACATCACGGTACCAGAGCCACTTACGAGACACTGAAACAAGTGGCATACTGGCCGGGCATGCAGCAAGACGTGGCAGAATATGTCAGTGAGTGCCTGGTTTGCTGCCAATTCCAACCAGCAAACCCAAACCATAGAGCCCCACTGCAACGCAGAGGAGTCACATTCCCATGGTCAGACCTCCAAATAGACTGGGTAGGACCCCTGCCCAGATCGACGAGGGGCAACAAATACTTCCTCACGGTTGTGTGCCAGTTCACCAAGTGGGTAGAGTGTCTTCCAGCACCAAACGACACTGCCCAGACCACGGCATACCTCCTGATGAACCACATCTTCTCCAGGTTCGGACTGTTACTTAAAGTGAACTCGGACAGAGGCACTCACTTTACAGCTGAGATCATGCAGCAGAGTTGTAAACTCCTGGGAGTACAAGCTCAACTGCCCATCAGCCACCATTCCATCTCGTCCAGCCAAGTGGAACTAACAAGTCGAACTGTAGTCAGCATGCTGAGAAAGTATGTGTCTGCCAACCAGCAAGACTGGGATGGGAAACTTCCTTTTGTGCTCATGGCCATCAGAGCCACCCCGCATGAATCAACTCGTATGCCTCCCTTTGAACTAATGGCTGGGTGGCAAATGACACTGCCACTGCACCTGCTGTATCAAACGGGAGACTCCAGCCTTGTCACAGCCTACACCACTCACCAGTATCTTGATGAACTACACCGGCACCTGAGAGCAACCTTTGCTTTCGCCCAGCATTGACTTCAAAAGAGTGCTGAAGGCCAGAAAAGCATATTATGACCAGAAAGCGTCACACCAGGAACTGGACATAGGCGATAGGGTCTGGCATTATAGCTTTGTCCAGCCGCCCCGGACAGCCTCCCATCGGCTGTCAAAGAAATTCCTGCCTCACTGGACAGGCCCTTATGAGATTGTGGACAAACTCTCTCCGGTCGCATATCGAATCAAACTGAGCCAGGGACAGAAAGAGCCAATTTTCAAATAGGTCCACCGCAATCAAGTCAAAAGACATGTGGCTACTGGCAGAAAAAAAACTGGGAGGGGCCAATGCAAACTAAACTCAGTTGCAGACCCCACAGCAAAAAGACTGTCCTGACCAACCAAGGACACTCCTCGCTGATCAACCACTTCTCTCCCCATCTCTCTTTTTCTCTCTCTCTCTTTCCTATACCAGGATGCTGCTGTGGCTCACTGTCCTGTGCCTCCAGCTCACTGTCCTTTGCCTCCAGCTCACGCTGCCGTTGGAACCCTGTTCAACATTGGCATGTCTAGCGTCAACGCAGTGAGCCTAGCCACTGTAAGGCGGCATGTAGCTGAAATCCAGACTGAAATCCCACAGCTGAGAGAACAGCTCGCAATGCAGAGTGCAACCCTGCAGACCATTGGCAAATCATTGAAAGGCACTGTGGTGGTTCTCAATACTCACAGTGTCCTGCTGAACCAAACTGAACTCAGTGAGACAACTGTTTTCCGTTTTCCAAAATGATTTTGCCCAAACTCAGCTAGTCACAGCCCTGATGACAGACATGCTGCGGGAAGTGAGCTCCTCAATTGACAGCTTAGCCATGGGCAGGATTCCTCCGTATCTGGTACCCCTGAGCCTTGTGCAAACAGTGCTGGCCTCTGCCACTACCAGCCCAGCAGATCCTCTTCAAGCACACCTTGCCTACTCTTTGGGTAGTGCCATCCCCTTGCACGTCGACCCTGAGCAAAGGGAGGTGGCCTTTCTCCTGAATCTACCCATCATCGAATCAAACAACATCTACAGACTCAAGGACCTGGTCAATGTCGGGTTTTGGCAAGGCAACACTCATATCAAGATACACACCCCCAATGTGGTGGCCTACCACGACAGTAACACACAGCTGTACCTGGCCCCCAACCTGCGTATGTGTACTTTGATAAATGACATTCACTACCTCTGCCCTAGCAAGCCATTCCTCAGAGACAACACTGAAGGAATCTGCAGGTTGCAGCCCATGAGAAGTGACACCCGTTGCCCTGCCAAGGCCACATCTCGCACCCAAGTCACTAAAACTCGAGCTGAGATTGTGGGTGACAGGTGGCTCGTCAACACTCCCACTCGTACGGCCACCCTGACTTACGATCAGCATGACACGGCCACCCGCATCAGCCTGCCCAACCAGAGTATGTGGATTCAAGTACCAAAGGGTGCCATCCTCCACCTCGATGATCTGCCGTTGTACCATCTCCCAAATGAAGAGTACTGGTCAGAGCTGGAAATCCCATCCTTCTTCAAGAATCACAACTCTAGATCCGGAACTGGAACTGAGGATTGAGGAAAGGGGGTCCCAGCTAATTGACATTACTCCCATCGACACGGCCCTCCAAACACTGTCCCGGCTGCCCATCCTGACCAACTCCCGCCGACACAGCTCTTTGCCTCTCTACGGTATTAGGCTACACCCTGACACTGGGCCTGGCCTTCATCCTGTTCAAGAAGGCCCACGAGATGCGAGAGTCCATGACCAAGAACACGGTCGCTCTCCCCCTAGGTTTCAAACAAAACCCACGGAAAAGAGGTACCAAAACAGATACCATGCCAAACCTCATCGAGATGGACTCTCAGCCTGAGGAACCAAAGGTTGAGAACAATTAGAAACCACCTGCCATCCGACCATCATGATCCACCTGCCATCCGACCATCATGATCCACCTGCCATCCGACCATCATGACTGTCGTCCGACGATGTCACATGGACTTCGTCAGACGAAAAGGGGGACTGTAGCGTCTGGAGTCTCTCTGGACAGGATCAAAGATGAGTCGATTCCACTATAAACGTCAGAAAGCCTTTTAGCCGTATATAAATTAGGTTCCGGTACCGAGAAGTCTGAGGAAGATGGCATCATGGACAGTTTTGTGGCTTGGCTGAGGTAGAACAGACAGCACCGTTAGAATCCTGTGAGAACTTCAATCAGGACGCAATCTCTCCTCCTACCACCCCCCCCCCCCCCCCTCACTCAAAAGATAAGGGGGGGGCCTAGACACACAGGCTCCTTCCAATACACAGACACAAACATTTTCTTTATGTAACTTTAATTAAACTATCCCAGAATGTATATGATGATTCCTGTGTGTACGCATGCTCCCTATGTCATTGCCAACATAGTCATGATGTACGAACAATGTAAAGTCATGTAAGATGCTTGTATTCATGTGTAAGAATGTATTTCTGCTCTAATATCTCCCAGTCATACTGTGTTTGATATCTAAATATTCCTCTCTCTTTCTCTTAACCAACGGTGCACAGTAGATGATTATGAAATGCATCACATTATGTTACCCCCCCTTTTGAGTAGAAATGTACCAAGTATGACACCATCATAAATTAGGCAAATGAGGTCATAAACGGAGACAAAGAAAGTGTTCTCCCGCCTAAAACTCCCATATCTGATTGGTCATTTCAGAAAAGATGGGCGGATGTTAATGTTTCTTTAAAGGACAGTAACACCAACATATCTTGGCTCAGTCGGTGCAGTCGATAAACAACCCTCTTATCATCTCGGCTCGTCCCCTGGCCAGGCGGCTTCGGCCCTGGCTTGGCGGCTCAGTCACGTGGGTTGGTTCCTTTGAAGTCGGCGCGCTCCGCAGCCAGGCGGACAGGCAACGCGCGCCATCCCAGCGCGCTCCATCTCAGCGCTCAGTCGTCTTCTAAAACTCCGACGAGACAATCTTCTTTTCCTCCCCTTTTCGGCATTCGCTTCAACCACCTTCAAACTTCCCGCGGATCGAGAACGCTCAGGAAGGACCAAAAGAGAACACACTCCAGCTCAAAGAACGCTCTGAGAAGACTCACACGCATTCTTTATACTCAGCACAAAACAACCCATGCAAGTATAAATTCCATCGAAATTTAGATGCGTTTTAAGATGTGTACCCCTGTTTAAGGTGATATTATTCGTTGCTGGCTCTCGGTGGTTATGTTTGTGAAATTGCCATTCCTGAACCTTTCCTTCCTCTCTTTCATTCTCTTCTTTTCATTCTCTTTCGTTACTATTCGTTGTTCTGTATATACATGTATTCTTTGTTTTAGTCGTATGTGTTCGTAGTATCAATTATTAAAACCATTGTATCCACGTTCGATTGTCATTGTTGCCGCTCACAGGGCATGGTCACTTTAATGTTCCGATCTAGCTACGAGCTCTCAAGTATCTTTGAATACTTTAATTAATATCATAATAGTTCGGAAAGTTTATTCTTCGTGACCAGAAGGATAATCTTCCCGAAGATTTGATAAGAAAGAATAAAACTTTGTGAGAATTGATGAAAGATTGTAGTACTGTTCGTTCGTTAAATGAACGGATCAGATGAATTTTGATTTAATTCTAATTCAAAGGTTATTCTGTAATGATTTAATATATATTCGTAGTTAATTGCAACCCATTGTCGTTAACTATATATATATATTGCATAAATACCTAGGTTAGGTATTTCCCTTTTTGGGTGATTTGGAGATTTATAATTTAATCATAACCCGTTGCGATTAGTTATAAATAATTAAACATTAATAATCATAATTCCCTATTGAGCTAATTTAATTTATTATTATTATATGCAGCCGAGTCGCTACATCTATTACCACCCACTGTACTTATACCAACGATGGAAATAAGCGCAGTTACAATAGCTAAATATGTGGGAGAGCGTTGCTATACTGTGACTATATTGTATTGCAATACAGGTAGCACTTCAAAGTCAATACCAAATCAAAACTAGTTAGCAATCATTTATAATTGAAAGAATTTAATGACAAAATCTGGTTATGGTTACACTTAAAATAGTTACAAAATAGATGTATGAGATGATAAAAATGTATACCATTAATCGTACCCAGCATGAATAGAATGTTACCTGAGGGATTGAAAGAGAGAGAGAGAGAGAGAGAGAGAGAGAGAGACAAAGAGAAGAAGAGAGCAAAGAAGAGAAGAGCCAAAGAGAAGGCCCCCAAGAAGAGAGAGAGCCAGAGAATCAAGAGAGCCAGACAATAGAAGAAGAGCCAGAAAATAAAAAAGAAGAGAGAGCAACAGTTACAATCTTCTTTTATCCTTCCTTGACGATGTAACTCAAACCCTATTGTGAGTCATTCAAACTGACCAATCAGACCAAACTTCTCCCACTGTACTACAGGGGTGACACATCCTACACATTAAATAAAAATATTTTTGTCAGGTTAGATACTGATTATTAATCACTCAAACCCCCTTATCCAAACCTTTTTTACTCAACAATCAGACTCACACATCAGCCACGTCTGTAGTTTTTTTTAAAAACATGTTTTACCCATGTTTGCAGTTCTAATCAAATCCTTGTCCAACGCGCAATGGGTTGTGTGCAATATTAGAGAGATCTGCACTTCAAATTTTAACCGGAAAAAGTAAATGTGTGTTTGAAAATTGGAATAGTTGATAATTAGGCAGGGTACTAGGCCTACAGCTATTTGTTAACAATCACCCAAAACCTAGTATTTCATATTGTAGCTGGTACCAAACTTTATTTCTCAACTCTAAATTTGGCCTGTATTATGGATACTGGTGCCTTTAAGAGAAGTGATATGCTGTCATGGAAGAATGGAGGGCAGAAAGAATTTAGTTGTATTACACTGATTCCAGCCTTTGCACCTGAAGAATTACCTTAGCTTTCATCTTTGTATACTGGTCATGCTCACTTGTGATAATTCTTTTGCCACTACATCATCTGAAAAGTTTGTAGCAAGGTGCCTCAGATTTGGCAGAGGTCAGCATTTTCAGACCTTAAGGTGACCACTGGTCCATGACCATCCAATATCAGCTATAGCAGCCCTGAATTTCAGAAGATTATTGATCAGTTGATAAAACTAGAAAGCAGAAACTTTACAATCTTATTGAGAAAGAAATGATGCTTGAGCTTAAGCAAGGATCAAATTAGCAGTGGAGGTGCACTATGACTTTTTTTAAATAAAGCTGTGGAAAAAAATGTTGGAAAAGAAGCTTGTTAGTGTAACCCTCAAAGTAAAATCTAGAAACGTGAGCATGTGAGCAACTGACCAACTTATATAAAATTACTTTTTGCGTGCAAATGACATTAAAATGTTTGCACCCATTTATTCTATAGACAGTAACTGTGTTTTAGAATCTGTTTTAATTATTGTGCTGCAATAACAGTCTGAATTTAGCCTATAGTCTTCCTCCTTGTCAATTCCTGCATGCTAATAGATCTACTGACGATGAAGACATTCCTGATGGAGGAATTCACCTAAAAATGAAAGTCCAGTTATTAAAGGTTCGTGGCTTTAATGAAGAAAATAACAACAATAATATGAATGCACACTTTTTCGCATGAAAATGTGAATGAAAAACGAAAAACGAATTTCACATGGTGAAGTGGAAGTGAACTCCAGTGAGTAAAAGGGAATTTCACTCACTGACAGAACTAAAATAGAAACCAGCTTATGGCTGTAATAACTCAATTTACATTTTAATAACAGGGGAAAATAGGATAGTAACACAACTGCATCCCCAATAAATCTCATTACATGGAGTTTATAATGATTCAGATTGTGATTTGACCCTTGTGCTGGAGGCTGAAGCAGTAGCCAGAATTAGGACTTGAACAAGCAAAGCATTGTCACTGCTTATTCTTGTCTTATATGTTTGTTTTCCTGCATTCTGTCATGTGACCTTGGTTTTGAAATGACACTTGTTTCAGGTCCTGAATGTCCTGAGTGTTCACACCTGTGCTTTGTTTTCCAATTAGCCTTTGTATTGTTTTTCCTTGTTTTTGGTGCAGTGGTGATTTTGTAAGGTTGTGTTGGCTAGTCATTGGAATTGTTATTGTAAATTTGTGAAGAGTTGTATGTTTTGTATGTTTTGCTAGTAACGAATGGGGGTATCTATTAATACTTACCAGTTTGTTTTAATAATTTGCATGCTGTACATGAACATGAAATCAAAATTGACTATGCACATTCCTGGTCTTATTGTGAACTATACCTTGGCAGAGGGAAGGCTACATAACAATCGCTGTTTTTTAATGTCGCATTGGTAACGCTTTATTTTGATGGTCCCGTTTGAACATTCTGTTGACTATAAGTAACTTTGCAACTACATGTCAACTAGTCTCAGCCTCAGACTTCACGCCCACCGACTGTTGGCTGAACGCCTGATGCATATGACACGCTTATCTGGAAATACTTCAGGAGTTTCGAAGTCGTCATCTGATTTGTTGAATTCTACTGGATGTCCTCAAGACGTGTGTGATGCGATCTTTAACAGTCCGCCAGGAAACAAATGCCGTGACGCCAAACTCCCTCGTGGAAGAAGAACGGCGTCGTGTTTACAACTGTGACAATGAACGCTTACCAGGATCAACTAAACGCTGGATTTTCAAAAGTATGTGAAGTTTGCAGCTCCATTGTTGCAGTAAACTTGCACAACGTTCTTGAATGAATAATTTATAGATGCACGCCGGTCTGTTATTGCAGGGACATCGACTTTACATTTTCAAGCTCTATAAACATGACGCGGAACAAAACAAACTGTGATTGGTTGCGTTACATGTGCGAAAGAGTCCAGACCTTCTGACGTTACATGTGACTACATGTCAACTAATTCTCATTCGAGTTTTAGTAGACTGTCTGCTTAATATTTGCTACCACTTTATTGTGTTGGTCCCCCAACAGACATTCTACTGACTATACTGACTATATGTCATTTACATGTCAACTTATTCTAACCCAATCTTCCAGTCTACTAATACTCGGCTAACACTCTAATGAGAGTTAGTAGAAATGTAGGTGCAACATTACTTATAGTCAACAGAATGTGTTAAAGGGACCATCAAAAAATAAAGTGAAACCGACACATTTGCAGTACTGCAGAGTAAACAACCACACTCTCTTGTACTGTATATAGCGCTGGTAATTCTGATTCATTGTAGTTAATTGGTTCATCCTAAATGGCACTTTCTCTCTCTTTCACTTCAGCAATCGATCACAGTTAATTTTGTTCAACATCATGTTAGGGGCATGACATTCCCATTTTGTGTGCCTTAAAGGCCCACTGAAGTGCCTTGAAACGCACAGCATTATTGAATGTGTTGATATTATTTCTACTTCCTTCCCCTTTTTAAAAATAGCCAATAGCGTTTAGTTTATATCACAGATTGGCCAGAGCCATTGAGTTTAGTAAAGCTGAGGTTTCCTCCTAATCTCTAACCGTTTCTCATCCTAATCTCATTTTGTGCAGAATTCAAATGGGTCCGATGTGTTGTGTTGTCTGCACCGACTCGCACATATGATTCGCTGTGCTATCGTGTCTGTGGACTGGAGGAGGTTCATGTGACACTAACGTGAAACCAGATTGACCCAATGGAAAGCATATGTACACTGTCTAAATCAGGGTTCCTCAAACTCAGTCCTGGAGGGCCACTGTCCTGCAGAGTTTAGCCCCAACACTGATCAAACTCACCTACCTGTGATTTTCTAGTGATCCTGAAGAACTTGATTAGCTTGCTCAGGTGTGTTTGATCAAGGTTGGAGCTTAACTCTGCAGGACAGTGTCCCCCAGGACCGGATTTGAAGAACCCTGGTCTAAATCATTCCCTATCCCCTATATAGTGCACTATGTGTCATTCACGTCAGTCATGTAGAAAAAAGTAAATGTGTAAACAAGTGCCTGATTTTTAACCAAAGCTTCAGTGTCTATTCATAATGTAGGGGGTGGGGCTCTTTAGATTCTAGAGAGCATTTGATTGGACATGAAATCTAATGAGAAGCGGAAGTGCAGAGTGATGTCATCGAAACATTGATCCATATTGATAGAAGTAAGTTTTGAATGCTTAAACTGTATCTTCTAAATGCGAAATTTGTCATTGTTTTGGAGCACACTAGCTTATAGATTAAAGATTGTGTTTTGTTCATACTCCTTCATTCTGCGTTTAATACAGCCACTGCACCATGACAGAATAACGCACCCTCAACTTGCCGGCAGTCCAGCTGCTTTACTTGGAGCAGGAGCAGCAGTGCCTCGAGGACCACATCTGTGGATTTCTCCATCTGGCGAGCCAAACAAACTTTCCAGATTGCACCTCGTGCGCCTTCTTGTATGCCAACCTTAACGAGCGCACAAAGGCTCGTCTGCCCTGTTTGCTCTGTTCCTGTTCTCCTTATTTCCTTAGTCTCATTTGCTGTTAATTAGTTCTATCACACCTGTTCTGTTTCACGCTAATTACTCCCTATATTTAAGCCTTGAGTTTTCCTTAGTTCTTTGACCGCTATTGTTTGTGTTGGAAGTTGTGTTTGATTTCTCCTATGATCTCCTGAGTGTTTATTTTGGATTTATTAAAGATTGTGTGTTTTGTTCCTACTCCATCGTCGTGCGCTTAATACAGCCACTGCACTGTGACATCAATAAATTCCAAATGGATTAAATCAAGATTAGGTCAACAGAATTACTGTGATTTCTGTATCTTGGATTTATCAGGTAGGCTGCATGTGTGAACACTGTACTCTTTCTGCAATCCCAATTAATGAGCACAAATAGGATTAGTGTCCACATGGTGGTGTGTTGTCTGAATCCGTGACACCACAGCAGTATGGGCACAATGTTTCATCCACTAACTTTTACTATATTAAGCTGTCATTACTATAGTGCCGAATATAAGCAGATGAGAAGAAGCATAATTTGTGTCAAAATTACAAATGTGAATTATTCCCACACAAGAAAGAGGATAAAAGACATTCATTTATTTTTATAATCGATGTCTGATGTGATAAAATTATTCAAAATTACCACAGTGTTCCTTGATAGACTGTGACACTCCTCCTTTACAAGATGTGATTACAGCCAATTATATGGCAAAGAAAGTTCACCATCCCTGTCATTCAGAAGAGCAGGTTGATGTCATTGTTCATTTTCTACAGAGTGGCTCCACTAGCAACTATGAACCTTGTATAAGTCAAGGTCAATTAAAAATGTCAACGTTAATGGGAACAAAGTATCACATTGGAATTTTGCTCACATTCCAACATGGCAGAAAAGCAGTGGGAGGAAAAGTAGCGTTGTTAATATATGTGAAGTCGATTCTGACACATTTGATCTGACACTGACCTTTCAGAAATCAGACGATCACACTGTCCTATGTCATTTGTGAATGTTAGTCAGAGTAATACTGCACTTCGCATGAGAGTATGATGTGAATTTACGAGATAATTTCTGAGAGAGGTATGGATCTGCAGTTTAATGAGCTGGACTGCTACAGATTATTGATCGTGAAGCTGGTTAAACATTTGCAGGCCTGACAATAGCTGCTATGAATTGTCACTTGATCCTTTGAGGCTTCACGCTACAATTAGAGCTTTGAATGGTTGCAGGAAGGAAATTATGGTTATGATTGACAGAGTCAAAGGAGTCACTGTTACTAAACGACTGATGCTAATGAATATCAGTTTAACCTAAATTGAAATCCTTCACATCCTTCACATCCTTCCACCTCACTAATAACCACTTTTAAGTGGTTGTGTGTGAAAGAAATTCAGCAAGGATGCATTAAATTGGTTAAAAGTGACAGTGGAGACTTTTACTTTCTATTCATCAAAGAATCCTGAAAAAAATATATAAGTTTCCACAAAAAATATTAAATAGTATAACTATTTTTAACATTGATAATAATATGAAATGTTTCTTGAGCACCAAATCAGAATATTAGAATGATTTCTGAAGGATCATGTGACACTGAAGACTGGAGTAATGGTGCTGAAAATTCAGCTTTGCCATCAGAAGAATAAATTATATTTTCAAAATAGAAAATATTAATTTTAAATTGTATAGTAATATTTCACAATACTATTTTACTGTATTTTTTATTTTAAAATGTTAATGCGTTTATTTTATTCAAATAAATGCAGCCTTGGTGAGTACAAGAGATTTCTGTCAAATACATATATATACTGACCCCAAACTGAAAGAATGAATTAATAAATGTAAATGTGACAACTAATAGCTACATAATCCTAATACTGTACATTCTGTAATATTACTTGACAGAGTGTTCCATTTTTACCAATATGTATGTACCAAACATACCATAAGTATGTTTGTTTGTTTGTTGTTTGTTGCACTGATATATTTTCTCTCAAATGGGAGACAGATGTTTAAACTCTTGTCTTAGATGTATAGCTGTTTTGCACATTTTCTTGCCTGTGCTTTGATTTTGCTGTGTTTCTGTCTTTATCTTGTCATTTGCCCTTATTTTTCCCACATCTGTATTCTGAATCACTGGTCTTCTTGAGTAAAGAAAAACGTGAGAATGGTGGAATTCTGTGCTGTGGAAAACGTTGAGTGACAATAATAGCAAAGCAGAGGAAAGAAGCAAGAAAGTAGGTCTGTTTGGTCAGATATGGCTAATCCTCTCACAGCTTGACAGAACAGGAGCCCAGAAGTTTCTCCTCCAAGCCTAAAAATCTTCAAACTTAAACCTTTTCTTCTTGTCAACATTTTAAGTGATCTTTTTGGATAGGACATGTTATTAAAATGTTATTGCTATTTAAAAGCTCAGGAGACTTATAGGACGTGAGACATGTTTCATTTAACATCAACTTTGCAAGTTTCCTGTATTTTGTCTTAAGGTGCCAACAGTTTCTTTGGAGAAAAACAGGAACACATATTAATTAAATTACATTTTAATTTAATTATTAAATAACTATATTAAAGCAAATAGTATAGCTGAGATCATTTGGTCTTGGAAGAATTTTATGAGAAATATTTTAGTTCATATTGAAATGTTTGACTTTTGATGGCAGACTTTGGTGCCTTGACAAATGTAGGAAAATCAGAAGCGAAGACCAGCAGACTTTGATATCTTCAGCAGGATTCTTTGTCTTTCAGCAGGATTTATCTGTTTGGACGCTGCATTCATCAAGTCCAACTAAGGCAGGTATACAGTGGGCAGTCCTTAAAAGTGTTGACGTTACACACAGCCACAGAAGTACTTAATCAAAGCATCTAAAGACAATACAGGAATTTACCCCCGACTGCAAAGATAATAGTACCCCTAAATGATATAAACAGCACCTGGTCACGAGAGCTAAGACTATGTCAACATTCACACATGGCTCTCAGTAGGAAGATCAGAGACTGGCAGAACACCCTCACTGGAAATTATATTTAATATAATCTGTAAACGGATGCCATCATGTTCACCTTGAGTGGCCAATACATTGTAGTTCACCTCAGTTTTTCATGTGATGTTATGTCAGGGTGTAGGATCAGCAGATTTTAAACAGATTCTTAAATTTGAGACACAAAACAGGAACAGGTCTGAGCACATTGTTGAGGTTGAGGAAACGTGTGTCGGAACTGACCGATGAATTGGGGATCTCTTTCAGAGACCAATCTACTTCGAGTGTAACTAAACCTTGAATGCATTCCATGCTCCTCTCTGCAGCGCGGGTATAAATAAGAAAGTGGAAGCACCGCATCTTTGCTTTTCCGCTGAGGAGCCGAATTAGTGACTCGGCCGTTCAGCGGAGGTACAGTACATGTGGCGACGGAACGTAAGTCTCCATTCCCTCTTTCAGGGACATATGGATACCCAGCCTAACACACACGTTCCACATGCATACGGGTGTAGGCCTGGCATCACACGCTCCGCAACGTCTGACTGCCGATGGTGGCAGAGGAACTCACAGGGTTAGCCACTTCTGGGGAACACTGCTGGAGTCAATAAACGCACATTTAAAAGCATACACTAAAACGGGTCCTTCGTGCTACTGGACACTGGGGGTGAGTACACGGGAAGATACCGGCTCTACACGGAGGCTATAGAATCTAGCGAACGTGTTAGGTGTCACCCAGCCCACAGCTCTACAAATGTCTGTCAGCGAGGCGCCTTGAGCCAGTGCCCAGGAGGAAGTTACACTTCTAGTTGAGTGTGCTCGCAACCTGAACGGGCAAGGCACGTCTTGGGACTGATAAGCCAAGACGATAGCATCCACTATCCAGTGGGCTAACCTCTGCTTGGAGACAGCCTTTCCCTTCTGCTGGCCTCCGTAACAGACGAAGAGCTACTTTGAGGTCCTGAAGCTTTGCATTCTATCCATGTAAGCCCGCAAGGCGCGGACGGGACAGAGCAAAGCTAGGGCTGGGTCTGCCTCCTCTGAAGGCAGTGCTTGCAGGTTCACTACCTGGTCCCTGAAGGGAGTGGTAGGAACCTTGGGCACATATCCAGGCCGGGGTCTCAGGACAACGTGAGAGTTGGCTGGCCCGAATTCTAGGCACGATTAGCTGACCGAAAATGTGTGCAGGTCTCCTATCCTCTTGATGGAGGCCAATGCAGTCAAGAGCACTGTCTTCATGGACAGGATTTTTAACTCTATGGACTGCAAGGGCTCAAAGGGAGGACTCTGAAGTGCCCTGAGCACCAGAGCTAGGTCCCAAGAGGGTAACGAGTTAGGGATTTAGCCTCCTCGCACCTCTGTGGAACCTGATGATTAGGTTGTGCTTTCCCAATGACTCACCTTCGACTGCGTTGTGATACGCCGCGATCGCTGCGACGTACACTTTAACTCTTATAGGTCTGCACAGTTTTGGGGCCCTTAGAAGTTTTGACATTTGTGCTTTTTTTAGTTGCTTATAAACACGTTAATGGCAAAAGTGTCATTACACTGTATTCAGCACAAACTGGGCTACCATAATGTGAGCAACATGTATGTACATGCTTGCATTTTTGAGAGAATAACGTTTATGCATGGTTTTTGAAAAAACAAAAAATGTAAGTCACTGAATTAAGGCCACAAAACACACAATAGTTATGTGTCCACAATACTTTTTACTAATGGGTGTTGTTGCCTAGAGTTTTTGCTTCAAACTGATGTGAGAATCACTGTGCCTGCTCATTCACATAAAACAATATATTGATTAAAATTTTGTAAGACACTTATCCTTTACAAAGGCCGTATGCAAAGGGGTGTAAATGATCATGAATAATGCTGGGATTCACACCTGAGAGAACAAAAGAATGCATAATGAGCAACATAATGAATGAGCCAGGCATGTGACTGAGAGAGAACTAAGGAACAGGAAATATTTTTTTGTAGTTTGTTTAGAATATAGTCAACAAAATAAAGTGAGAGCCAAAGGCACAATGTCCTTTGTGGGCCAGTATCACTATGATTCTCAAATCTGTGAGATAAAAGAAAAAAAAACGGATAATCTGTAAGGATACTGATAACAGGATCAACTATTGTATTAACCTTAATATAATATCCACTTGTAACAGAAAACATGATTGCTGATATTGCACAGCATGTGAACAACATTTTGTATAGGCCTATTATATTTAAATTATAAACACTGGTCAAAAGAATACAGAAAAAATACAGAAAAAAACATTAATATTGTGAAATATTATTACAATTTAAAATAATGGTTTTTTTATTTTAATATACTTTAAAATCTAATTTATTTTGGTGATGTAAAATAAAATTTTCATCAGCCATTACTCCAGTCTTCAGTGTCACATGATGAAAATCATCATTCTTAAATGCTGATCTATTATCAATGTTGGAGACTGTTGTGCTTCTTAATATTTTATAACCTGTGATACTTTTTTCAGGATTCAAAAAAATGATATTTTACAGTATATTAAAATAGAAAAACGTTATTTTTAAATGGATTTTATCTGACAAAATACATTTTAATGGCTACAACAAGTAGCCTATTGAACACAAAACATTTGACTGGTACTATATTTATAGCATCTGAGCAGAAAGTTGCGAACAAAAGCTTTATTGATGTGACACTAGGCTATTTTACAATAAACACTTCATAATCTGTCCAAAACAGGCCAAAGAAATCTTGTCTAAACTGTCTTACGTCTATGACATTATATGTTGCAGCAGGATTCATATTTAAACAGTCTTTTGCGGTTTAATATTCGCAGACACTAACAGAATAAACTTACCTCACAATCATCAGCTGAATCTGTTGCTCTTAGAAATAAACAGCTTTTCTTCTGAGGTAAATTATTCCTCACCGCGTCTCAAAACGATGTAAAGTACATGCACGAATATTGATGTGTTTATTTGAGTTGATGTGGGCGTTGACTCTGTTCTCATGGATCGCGTCAGTATTTGACTTTCAAAAGAACGTGCTTCGTGAGCGTGGCCGCATTAACACTAATAAAGAGGCGTGAGAACGACTGACATCTCTCTCTTTTCAAACAAATTACATAAACACAGAATATTTGTTTTTGATTTGATTTACCTTATTTAAAACCTGATATTTCAACGTTTCTTTAGACATATGTCTCATGTTTGTGTGACAAGTATTCACAAGTTACAGTTCATTTTCTGAAGACTATCTAAATGAACGCCATTGAGAGAGAGGTTTTCTGAAGACTATCTGAATGAACGCCATTGAGAGAGAGGCTGCAGATCGCGCATCATGTTTGTTTTCTTTTTTTTGCAAAAAGATTTTAGTTTTAT
Source organism: Rhinogobio ventralis (assembly GCA_039654625.1). Taxonomy (NCBI): domain Eukaryota; kingdom Metazoa; phylum Chordata; class Actinopteri; order Cypriniformes; family Gobionidae; genus Rhinogobio; species Rhinogobio ventralis. The sequence goes on from CM077211.1 coordinate 14,915,512, forward strand.
TTTGTTTTTATTGTGAGTATACAGAGATAAAAGTAGTATTTTGAGTCTCTTTCGCACTGATAAGAAAAAAAACAAGGTCGCCTCCGCCGACTTCAGAGAGTTAAGGGTGGAGGGAGACAGCCTTCGCTCCAACCCATCTTGCATGAAGAAAGGACGACTCTAACCGAACACTTTCGGGGGTCTTCCCGGTGGGAAGAGCACCATTCAACAAACAGGTTCCACTTCAACGCATAGAGGCGCCTCGTAAAGTGATGGTGTCTACCACAGTCTGTGGTAGGCCACCTAGAACCTCCACGTCTTGTCCAGGAACCAGACATAGAGTTTCCAGAGGTCTTGACGCGAGTGCCATAAAGTGCCCCGTCTCTGAGAAAGTAGGTCCTTCCTCAGAGGAATGGGCAAAGGAGGGGCTGTCGCGAGGAGTGAGAGTTCGGCAAACCAGGTACGGTTGGGCTAGTACGCCACAACTAACAAGACCTGCTCCTTGTCCTCCTTGACTTTGCACAGGGTCTGTGCAAGAATGTTCATTGGGGGAAACGCATATTTGCGCATGTCCCGGGGCCAGCTGTGTGCTAGTGCATCCGTGCCGAGGGTCCCCTCGGTCAGGGAATAAAACAACCGGCAATGGATCGAGTCTAGATAGGCAAACAGGTCTACCTGTGCGGCTCCGAGAGGTCCCATATCAGCTAAACCGCCTGGGGATGGAGTCACCACTCTCCTGGGAGTGTCGGCTGTCGTGAGAGCTCGTCGGCTGTGCGATTGAGCGCACCAGGTATGTGAATGGCCCGAAGCAACCTCAGATGCTTCTGACTCCAAAGGAGGAGATGGCAGGCGAGTTGCAACATGCGGCGGGAGCATAGACCACCCTGTCGGTTGATGTATGCAACGGTCGCAGTCCTGTCCATACGGACCAGTATGTGCTTGCCATGTAGTGGCCCTTTCAGGCGGTGCAACGCAAGACTGCAAGCAACTCGAGGCAGTTGATGTGCCAATGCAGTTGAGGCCCCGTCTACAGACCCAAAACTACATGCCCGTTGTACTTGGCCCCCCAGCCGGTGGATGAGGCATCCGTGAAGACCACAGCAGGCCTGGACACTTGTTCTAGGGGAACTCCCTCCCGTAGAAATAAAGCCTGACCACAGGTCGATTGGGGTCGATCGCTGCAAGCCAATCTTGGGGATGGATGCACTCGAAAATGCATTTCTGCATTAACATCTTGAACGGAAGCTTGTGCAGGGCCCGATTCAGAGTGTGGTCTGAGTGTGCCGTGCACTTACTTGGTTCCAGGGTGGAGCAGAGTGTGGGTAAGGAGGCCTGGTGGTGTCCTCGGGCCACACACTGCTGCCCCTTGGCGAAGGGAGAGGAGGAGGGGAGTGGCAAGGCATTGAAGCATCGTGCACTGCCAACCTCGCTCTCTGGTGGGCCAGGGTAGGGGAGCCAGCAGCAGAACAGAAGAAAAACGAAACGAAAGATTCTCCGCCCGGTCCTCCTCCGGGGGAGGGAGTGGTGCTTCTTCCCGTCAAGCAGCTCCTCTCTTCCCTGGGCTGCCTTTCGAGCACTATAGGGTGCTGTCCACGATTTGGTAATGTCCTGATGCACTAACGGGAAGAAAGGTTCCACTCGAGCCCGACACTTGCGGCAGCCCGGGAAAGCATGGCTGTGAGCTCTGGATCAGACTCGGGCAACGCTACCACACCCGAAGGGGGCAACGCAGCCGAATCCTCGTGACACAACTACCACTGCACGCGCAGTCACACCCGCACCAGATCCAGAAGCGTCCTCTGAAAAGGCAGACTCGTTCACTGTAGAACACTCTTCTTAGAAACAACATACACTGAGAACAGCAGTTGTTCTTTTACATAGCAAAAGAAAAAAAATGTTGTCCTAAATTTTAAGCAATGTGTCATCACCATTCAGACACTAAGCACAAAAATACCCACCATCCAGGGAGCAGATAAATACTGCTCGGATAAATCAGAGAAGATTATGTTCCTGTCTAATGCAGTTTATCAGGCAACTTTAAAACAACACTAATGATAAAGGGCCATATCACTGTACATCATTAAGTTGTCAAACAATCTAAACAATAATACAAAGATCCTGCTTTCACAGGTGGTTATATAAAAGTAGCACACAAAGACGAAAGAATTAGGAAACAGTCTTTAATCAGAGTCCAGCGAGGATGAAGCCCCAGGGCAGAGTTGAGGGAGGGAGGAGCCTTGGTGGACATTTGGCAGACAACACCCTGGGGACGACCTATGGAAATGGAGACCCAGGTGGAGCTGATGAGAACCAGGTGGAGCCCATGCGACATCGCTGACACTGGAGGCCGAGATGTCGCCAGTCAGACAAGCTTTCGAGGTGGAACCAGAGAGCCTGAGGCAGAGCCAGACGGAGCTGAAGGTGTAGGCGGGACGACGTCTGACTAAGGCATAGCCAGTGGGATGAAGGAGCCCGGTGGAGCCGTCAGGACAAAGGTTTTTGGTGGGGTCAAGGAAGGGAGGTGCCAAGGTGAAGCCGATAGGTCGACAGGCCACAGTGGAGTGACGGGCTCGTAGGCTGGAAGCAGAGCCAGGGGAACCTCACTACTGGGTGGAGCTAGAGGACTAAAGCTCTGAGGCAGTTCATCACAAAAAGGTGTAGGAGATGCAGAGGAGCTGGAGGACATCAGCAGAGGTGGGGCTGATGAACTATGAGGGTAGGAGAAACAGGGAATTATCGTCTTCAAACACTAATTCTAAACAATAATTCTTCCCAATAATTTCCAGAGGCCACATAATTCATCTCCACAGTGGCAGGATTGTGGGTGGGGCTTCCATCCAAGCCCTCAAACTTCACAAGCACTCTCAACGATGCACAGTGTTGTGGGCTCATCCACCTGGTCAGACTCTCCATGTGGCTCAGGATCCAGGGTGATGTCATTCCCTGTCCTCATTGTAGGCTCAAGATCGTCCATCACGTCAGGCCGATCTCCTCAGTCTGCAGTGGGCTCTCCCAATTCCACCGTGCAGCTTGTGGATGGCTGGTATCTGGATGTGAAGTGGGGCTGGTGTGCATAGGTGCATATTTAACTTTTAAAAATGTTGTCATCCTAAAAATAAACAGATTTACTCATTCTGCACTAAAATGGTAAGCTAAGACAAATAAAATGAGAAAATATTAATTATATTATTTAAAAAAAAAATTTATTCATAGCTCAGACAAAATCATTGGCTCTGGTCTGGCTCCATTCATTGACCTGCATATATCAAGTACTGATAAAACTTAGAAGACTAATAAAACTGAAGAATTATTAATAACCACCTAAAGCACAACTGTATCTCTTATTTCTCTGCTGAAACATAAATCTAACAGCCTGTCAACAGGGAAATTTTTGTGCACTTTCCAACTTTGCCTTCCAAGTCCTGAGCAAGTATCTGTGAGCCAAAGAGGAATAAAATATACATTTTCTGCAAAACTGTGAAATGATGAAACTCTATGAATTCAAAAGCCAAGTGTACAGCTATTCAACGCTTGAGTTATTTGACTCATTATCAGTACTTTCACTGCAAAATATTACACATTAACACACGACCACTGATGTACTTCATTATTATAGCTGCAACTATAGTTATTATTTTATTAGCATCACTGACATGATAATGAAGGATACTTATTTAGCAGCTATCAGATGGGACGGTGACAGTTGCACTGCTCATTTCGGCAATTTTTCGCTCAGTAATGCTAATGCCTCTCATCAACTGCCACAAGACAGATGACTTTTCTCTACTAATAGTCCCAGTTTCCTTTGTTAAATTGCCAGACTCAGAAGCGAGAACTTTGAGGCCTTATTTAATTAGCCCCACATGAGCTATGCTTGTTTTTCTGTGTGATTACAAAAGAGATGGCAGGTGCAGCAGGGAGATCACTAAGTGCTTTTGGCCACCATGCACTTTAACTTTTTCAGTTCTTTGCAGTAGGCTTAGTGCTCAGACATTCCCGCTGGCAAAAATAGTAGACATACACAATGTTAAGCCTAGAAAGCCGGGTGAGAGGAGTGTGTCATGTAAATTTGAATCACATCAGCACAACAACACAAAGAGCAGAGTCCTGCCTGTGGAGGGAAAGATGGAGACAAGGAGCACATTTACATGCACACCAGTAAGCTGATAACTCACAAATATCAGCTTATTGAAATAACCAGTTTTTACCATTTACATGCAAACCAGTAAACTGACAGCGCAAGTAAACAGCATTTACATGACTTTATTAATAAACCAGGTTATTTCCTTGTAGTGACATCAAAAATAATAATTTCTGTATCTGACTCTGACTCAAAATGTTATGTCAGTTGTGATGCTAAATAATGCTTGCAATGTGTCAGCGGGAATTTTTGTTTTTATTATAAATTATTATTCTCTCATGCAGTTACAGATGCAGCGTTTTGACTGAACCTCTTCTACTTCTGCTGCATGAGATGAGAACACATTTTTAAAATTTTCTGGGTCTTAAAAGAGTCTGCGTTTGTGATATATTTCCTTCTTTCTTTCATGCAAAACACTCGCTCTGTCTGGATGCATTTAAATCTGCTCTAAGTATGTGTTTTTGTCACCTATCACACATGCGCACTTCAGTAAGCCGACAGAAAGCAGGTTAATGCGTTTACATGCCGCGCAAAATCGGGGGAAGAGGCAAAAAACTACCTGTTCCGCCCGGTTTATGCTTAAGCCGTTTATGACCTTACTCCGATAAAAGAAAACGGGTTACCGCGTTTACATTACCATGTTCGTTGTCGGTTTATTAAGCATAATCGACTTAAGAACGTGCATGTAAACGCACTCAAGGTTTCCCCCAACTTTAATTTTCATTTTGACCATAAAAGTCACCAAATTTGAGCTTATTTATTACAGTAAATGAATGCTTATCTTTTTTTCTTTGACATTTGACATCTGAACATCAACATTTAGGAGATTTATTCCATCTGAAGGTGGATTTGTGAGAACCGTGGTTCATTTAGATTTAGAGGTGGAATATAAGCCTGTTATTTATTTTGAAAATCAATTGTAAATAAATTAGAACCTCCGGGTAAGACGACCCCCTCAGAAATTATTATTATTAAATAATTCAGTTATAAACATAATTATCACTTATAATAATTTATAAATGAGTAGAAAAATTCATTCTGAATTATTAGTAATTAGCTGATTTCACTCATTAAACTACCATAAATTACCATAAAATTGTTGAATTGTCTTTTCCAGTGAATATGCTGTATGTGTTCACATAAACAGCGGTTTTCTGTCTTTTTACCATTAAGATACCATTTACACAACAGCACTCTTTGATGTTCAAATAATCTGGAATGGCTTTTAATTGCTTCATTCACAGGGATATAAAACTTTATAGACTAATATAACTAACTTCCAGCGGATTTACTGCGAAAGAGTAACCCGTGACTCTTAAAGCCTTGATGCATGCGTATTGACGAATGGAAAATCGCAAAGGATAGAGCAAAACAAAACGTCTCGGGTTACGACTGTAACCCTTGTTCCCTGAGAAGGGAACGAGACACTGCGTCGTGATGATGACACTTTGGGAACACCCTCAGCATAGTGCGTCTGAAGCATGAATGAAATCTATTCCAATCCTGATTGGTGTTGCGTAATGACGTAGTAGATGATGGCGTACCCGGAAGGTACAAAGGGACGCTGGCTTGCACAACACATTAGCTTTGCGATGAAGCAAGCGCTCTGCCCGTGATAGGTGTGGCGGCGAGACACAGTGTCTTGTTCCCTTCCCGGGGAACAAGGGTTACAGTCGTAACCCGAGACTTTCCCCTTCGAGGGAACTCGCACTGCGTGGTGATGACGACACTTTGGGAACGATATACCCACTATGCCACAGCGCAATCACACCCGCCCTAGTGTGAAGCTGGCACCCAGGCACACTTAGGGCGCGAGCACTCTGGCGGCAGGCGTCACAGGGAGATGCAGACTGTAGAATCTTATGAAGGTGTGCGGGGTGGCCCACCTGGCCGCCTCGCAAATCTCCTGAAGCGAGACTCCAGAAAGGAGAGCCACCGAGGAAGCCATGCCCCTGGTGGAATGAGCCCTCACGGCTATAGGTGAAGGTAAATTGCGCTCATGATAAGCTGTGGCTATTGCCTGGACAATCCAGTTACTGATTGTCTGTTTTGATGCAGGCAGCCCTTTCTTGGGTGAGCCAAAGCACACCAACAACTGTGAAGACTTCTCCAAATAAATTTTAAGGGCTCTGACCGGGCAGAGCAGGTGAAGTCTCCCCTCTTCTGCCGTCACGTGAGGTGGAGGGTGGAAGGCCTGAAGAACCACTGACCGTGCCGTGATAGATGGCACCTTGGGCACGTAGCACAGTCTTGGATGTAAGATGACCTTAACTCCGCCAGGGGCAAACTCCAGGCAAGTCGGCATAATTGCCAAGGCCTGGAGATCCCCCACTCTCCTCAGAGAGGTAACTGCAAGGAGAAAGGCCATCTTCAGGGTCAGGTTCTTTGCCTCGGCCGACTCCAGTGGCTCAAAGGGGCCTCAGCCAGCCCTTCAAGTACCACTGCCAGGTCCTAGGTTGGGACTCTGGAACGAGTTGCAGGCCTCATCCTCCGAGCCCCACGGAGGAACCGTACAACCAGATGGTGCTTCCCCAAAGGTCCATCGCCTACAGGCGAGTGGAAAGCCCCAATGGTAAGCCCGGCGGAGAAACGATCTTGGAGGAACTCCAGCACTGAACCCAGTTAACTGGGTCCACCTTACGTTCTCTACACCAAGTGGAAAACACATTCCACTTCAGGCTGTACAGCTTCCTGGTGGAAGGAGCCCTGGAGCTGAGTAGGGTCTCGACAACACCTGCTGACAGGCCAGCCTCTAGGTACTGGGCCCCCTCAGGGGCCAGACCCAGAGGTTCCACATGTCTGGCTGGGGGTGAAATATTGTGCCCCCAGCCTGGGACAGCAGATCCCTCCTCAGAGGAACCTGCCGCGGGAGGCCGTCTAGCAGTGTTACAATGTCCGAGAACCATACCCGGGTCGGCCAGCAGGGTGCTACTAGTAGTAGGCTGATCCCTTCTCGACAGACCCGCTCCAAGACTCCCGGGAGCAGAGCAATCGGGGGAAATGCGTACAGACGCAGCCTCGGCCACATCTGTGTCATGGCGGAGCTGGATGCCAAAGAGAGAACCACAGTGGGCAGTGCGACGTCTCTTGAGACGCGAACAGGTCCACTTCCACTGGGCCAAATCTCACGCACATGGCCTCCACCACCTCTGGATGTCTGCTCCCTGGTTTTGGTTACCGGGGATGTACATCGCTCTGAGAGAAGACCGTTTCCCCTGGGACCACAGGAGGATCTGGTGTGCCAGTCTGCATAGAGGGCACGACCTCAGACCTCCCCGACGATTCAGATACAAAACCACAAACGTATTGTCTGTTCGTATCAGGACATGGTGGCCACGGAGGTCCGGGAAAAAGCTCCTCAGAGCTTTGTAGACCGCTAGCATTTCCAGACAGTTGATGTGCCAGGAGGAATGCCGGATCTCCCACAGACCTCTCGCAAATTGGCCATCCATGACCGCGCCCCAACCAGTGAGGGAGGCATCTGTTGAAACGGTTTTCCGGCAACATGATGCTCCCAGCACTGGTCCTTGGGACAGGAACCAAGGTTTCTTCCATATGACAAGGGAACGAAGGCATCTGCGCGTTACCCTGATCATACGGAACGGATTTCCCCTCGGGGAAAACCCCTTGGCTCTCAGCCACCACTGTAGGGGTCTCATGTGTAGCAGGCCAAAAGGTATCACATTGGATGCTGCTGCCATGAGCCCCAGCAGTCTCTGGAACTGCTTCAGAGTGAGGCTGCGGCCTAGCTTCACTTTGGAGACCATTGCCAGTATGGACTCCACGTGCGCGGGGGACATTTGTGCCCGCATCATCGTGGAATCCCATATGACCCCCAGGAACGTAGTCCTCTGGGAGGGCGTCAACACGCTCTTTTTCTTGTTGAGTCTCAACCCCAAGCACCTGATATGGGCCAGAACGACATCTCGATGCTGAACTGCCATCTTGCGTGACTCGGCTAGTATGAGCCAGTCATTGATATAATTGAGTACACGGATGCCCTGGAGTCTTAGTGGAGCCAGTGCTGCATCCATGCACTTGGTAAAGGTGCGAGGGGAAAGAGCTAGGCCGAAAGGAAGAACCCGATATTGGAATGCTTCGCCCCCAAAAGCAAACCTCAGGATCTGGATCTGATCTGGATCTGGGGGGGGGTTGGGTGACAGCTCTCGGTGGCCCTGCCGCTTGGCGGAAGCCTTCATTAGCCTGAAGGATGGTCCTCAGATCGACCTTAGGCTCAGAAGTCTTATTGCGAGAATGCCGCCTCCTTTGCCAGGCTCCCTCAGGGGGGGCGCGGGAAGCGACGCTCTCTTTCTGCACCTGATGGTGCGAGGAGCTGGTAGACGGCCGAGGCTGCCCTTTCGAGGCAGCCTTTCCCGAGGAGTCAGGCCTGCGAGGGAGGCCGACTGCCGTTTCACCTCCTGAAACCTCTCGATGATGGTGTTTACGGCGCCACCGAAGAGGCCAGAAGGTGAAATCGGGGAGCCCAGGAGAAAGTGTTTCTCACTCTCCTTCATCCCCGACAGATTCAACCAGAGGTGTCTCTCCACACACACCAACCCAGCCATGAAGCAGCCGATGGAACGGGTCGTCTCCTTGGTGATGCGGAGAGACAAGTCGGTGGCCTTCCTTAACGCAGTAATGTCCTCCAGAGAGGGACCCTCGCCTTCATCCAACTCCTTAAGGAGGTCAGCCTGGTAGGCCTGCAACACGGCCATTGTGTGCAGGCAGCTACCAGCTGCCATATAGGCCCTGATGGAAGAGGCTCTTGCGAGCTATCTTTCGCCCGAGGCCGCTTCGTCCCTTAAGGCCCCGGCGCTGCCCACCAAGCCTTGTAGAGACACTTCCTCGTTGGTGGGCAGCGCCAGGGCCTTAAGGGACAAAGCGGCCTCGGGCGAAAGATAGCTCGCAAGAGCCTCTTCCATCCGCGGAAGAGTCCCATAACCAGCTTCCGCCGCCCCCAGCACGTTAGAGAAGTCGAGTACTGGGGGGTTGGAAAGCCTGGCCGAATTTGGGTCTGGGAAGTCTGGGAAAAACGGAAGACCCTGGCGTGGAGGTTGAGCCCAGCGCTTTAAAAAAAAAAGTTCGTCCAGCTTGCTTGGTGGCTGGACTACTTGTTTTTCCTGTGGCCAATCTAAGTTAAGTTTGGCCACAGCGCGGGTCAAAACCTTGACCAGCTCCTCTTGAGCGGGTGAGTGGAGAGGCGATTCAGGCTCCACCACACCCGCCTCAATGCTCAGCACATCTGACTCCTCAGGAAGACTCCTTCGCGGGCTTCCACACGACGAGGGAGAACATCAGAACCCTCCGATGAGGATTGGGAAGATGCCTCAGCAGTCCCAATCCCCGCGGTCAGGTGCATTTGCGAGCCCTATAATCTTCGGCGCTGCGCTGCCTCGACAGACGCAGCCCAGAACCATGGGGCTCGCGAGCTTGGCTGGCCTCATCAAACACGGCCAGCCGCGAGCGCAATACCCGGAGCGTCAGCTTTTCGCACTCGCTGATGTGTGTCCGTGCCCGAAATGCCGTCATCTACTATGTCATTACGCAACACCAATCAGGATTGGAATAGATTTCATTCATGTTTCAGACGTCAAAAACAAAACATCAAGTCACTGCCATTATAAAGCTTGGAAAGGACCAGGACTTTTTTAATATAACTCCAATTTTATTTGTCTGAAAACAGAATGTCATATACACCTAGGATGACTTGAGGGTGAGTAAATCATTTTTGGGTGAACTAACCCTTTAATGCATGTACAATTAGCTGTAAGAGATGGTCGAGTTATATTTCACGGATGATAATATGCTGAGCGTGTAATGCTATTTACATTTGCCTCAAACAACAAAGTACTGTCAAGGATGACACCCAGACTCTTAACCTAAAGGCAAGGAGAGATAACAGAGTTCCCAATAGTCAGTGTAAAACTTTCACAATTTTTCAGTTTTTCCTACTAATTGGATCTCAGCTTTCTCACAGTTGACCTTAAGAAAATTGCATGTAAACCATGATTTAATTTCAGATAAACAGGCCAAAAGAGAGGAAGGTGGTAGTGTTGAATTAGGCTTAGGTGTCATCAGCATAACAATGAACATGTATACCAAATTTACAGAAAATGTGACTTAAAGGCACAAGATCAAAGGGACAAGATAAACAGCAGAGGTCTCAAAACTGAGCCCTGATGCACGCCACTAGTCCAGATGCAATTATGTCCCAAAACTTGCCTTTTCTTCTGCACACTCAAAAGTATGTACTTTATCTTCACAAAAAGAGTATACTTTTAGGGCATAGTATAATTGGGACGCAGCATTATTCTTTACTTTCTGATATATTTTATTTAAATAATTTTTGTTGTTTTATTGATCAGATAAATACTTTAAAATGTTACATTTAGTAATTTAGAGGGGGAGGTGGGGGCTGGCACCCTGGAGTCCTAGAGGGCCATGACTGGCTAGGAAGCCTCCAGGGTGGTGTCAGTGCACAGGATACCACGGAGGCACCGGGAGCTTGGGAGACCACGGAGGTGCCGGGAGCTTGGGCGGCCACGGAGGCTTAAGGAGTTCCGGTGGCCACGGCGGCTCAGACCCCTCAGGGAGCCATAACAGTTCAGACCCTTCAGGGCCAGCCTCCGTGGAGGGGTAGGCCCCCCAAAAAAAATTTCTTGGGAGGAACCACCAAAGAGACTGGAGACGGGAGGCAGAGTCGGGAGATGGGAGACACTGTGACCATTTGAATTGGCAGGTGGTGCCCACTCTGGACTCGGGTCGCGGGCTGGAGCCCACTCTAGACGTGGACGGGAGAGGGAACCGCCTTTCACATGGTCAAGGCTACGCGGCTATGTGGGAGGGTCCTTCCTTTCTGGCCCAAGCCCGTCACTGGGGGCGCTGTGTCAGCGAATACCTCTGTTCATTTGTGGAGCAGACATCCTGTCAGGAGGGACCTTCTCTCTCAGGCGGGCAGTGCTATCCTGCACCCTCGCCCAGAGCTGTGGAGAACTGTGGGCTTGGCCTCTGAGGGGGCCCAGCTCATAAGTTCTGGTCCCTCAACCGAGGTTGTGGAGACCATTCTACACTCTAGAGCTCCCTCCACGGGGAAACTGTACGCTGAAGCGGAGACTCTCCACCTTATGGTGCTGAGATCACCTGTGGGATCCAGTTAACTGCCCTGCGAGCACGGTGCTGGAATTCCTGCAGTAGAGGTTCTCCACTGGGTTAGCTCCCTCCACAATAAAGGTGCTGTGGTGGCCTTAGCAGCTTACCACACTCCTTTGGGTGGTGTTTCATTGGGCTACACCCTCCAGTTACCCATTTCCTCTGTGGCACTTTGAGGTTAAGACCTGTAGTACGCGCCAGGGTGCCAGCCTGGGACTCTGTCCTTCAAGGCCTTTCTAGGCTCCCTTCGAGCCGCTTAGAGAAGTCCTGAGAAGTCTCTCACTCCTAAAGATGTCTTCTTTCTCTCTATCACTCTGAAAGCTTCGGGGTTGCACCCCCCCTTTGTGGCACCCTCGTGCTTGGAACTTACTACTCCACTACTCCACTTGCTTATGTGGCGGCCGGGCAGCCTCCCCTTAGCTGTCCGGGCCCACTCATGGCTGTATGGCTGGAGTATGGCTGCCTCTCAGGCATTTTTGGCAGGGGCCTCCCTGCAGGACATTTGTGATGCTGCAGGATGTTCCTCACCACTCACCTTTGTCAGGTTCTACGAACTCGATGTTAATGTTACTCCGGGGGCTCGGGTGCTTTCCTTCTAGACAATGTTACAGGTGGGCATCCGGCTCCTATGGGGGCATGGGTATTCTCGTTCCCATAGTGGTGACGCAGCTGGAGTTCCCTTAAAAAAAAGGGAACGTCTCGGTTACGACTGTAACCTTAGTTCCCTGAATAGACGTTTACCTTCACTCAAAAACACATAAAATAACACTTATTTTCAATATTAACTCTCCATTTCGAGCCATATGCAAAGCATGCTGGGCACTAAAAATGGTGTCTCTAAATAAAACCACATAATTGAACTAATTCTCTTAAAATAAGTATGTAGCCTTTTTTTCCTTAATTTTATCAGCTTATTCGGTTCCTCAATTCAAGCCTCAAAACTGCTTAAGTTTCCTTAAAAAAAATAGGAAAAAAAAGTATCTCTTGGTTTTATTAGTGAAATGTTCTCAACACCGAACCGTACATGATTCATTTTAACAGTGTACATTTATTTATGCATTTTTGGGGAATCTTATTTCATCTTCCTCAACTTTGGCTTTTCAGACACACAGAATTCCACTCACACACGTGCACACTGTTTCTCCTTTGCACAGATATGCATAAAAGTCATTTTCTAAAGTTGTCAAAGTGCTGCATAATCAGAAATCACAAATAAGTCCATGCTTTACACATACCCATGTGAGCTGACTCAGCATAAGCATTTTTCTGTACCACTGCTTTAGTATGCTGTCCAGATGCCCCCCTATACAGTCATGCAGGCCAACACTTACAAATATCTCAGCACATTTCTTCATAACAATCATCTTGCTAGTAGAAATCAATTCAACAAAATCCCAAAATAATAGCTTTCATTTTCTGTAATAAAATAATTTCCAATATAGCGAGCAATGAACAGCACTTTGATTCATGAAACTGGGTTCCACTCAATAATGATTTAATGAAGAGGCAGAAAAAGGCAGCATTGAATCGAGGAAGGCTCGATTTCACCAAATGAGCGACAGTATACAGCTGTGAAGATGAACAAGTAAATAAAACAGATGTGGCAGATGCTCAATGTGCACATTACACCACTTTCATGCATATTAATATAAAATACTTTATAATGTAAAATGATTATCTATCTATTAAATATTTATAAAATATATTTCTCTAAATGGTTCAAAGATAGAAAAAATTGCAATTAATACAATAACAAACAACATGAAACCATGCATGACCTCAGAACTCATCCTCAAACATTAAACATAATTTTCACTCTTCTCATTCACATGTGAATTCAAATTTTGGAGATGCCAGTGAGTGGGAAGCCCATAAAGAGATGCGAAGGATGACTCATAACAGCAATTCCAGAGGCACCAGTGAAATGACAATATCACAGCCCTTAAAACCTATTAAAGAGAAGAATGTCAGCATAATTTAGTAACCTTCCAATAAAGGACTTTAATTTTGCCTAGCCATGGACCACATTATTGGCTCATATAATTGGCAGTATTTTTTCATTGTTCTCTTTTTGTTTGTGTCTTTCTTTTTGTCTGTCTGTTCATCATTTTTGCTTCCCATACCTTATCTTTCCCCCATATGGAAAGCTTTTGTCTGAGTACACCCAGTAAACTATGTAGTTCTCAGCATGAGTTCTGCTCATGCTGAACACCTTAGCGGCGACTCTCTGTTTCCATGGTTTCCACCGTTCAAATATTATGTCCACAATGTCTGTCATGTTTGACTGGTATGGTAGACCACTGCTCTGCAGCATTCCTTGGCTTTACACCCCCAAAGGTCACGTAAATAAAAAGGGAAATAATCAATGAAGTTTTGTTCACAGTAAATGGAGAACTTTAAGTTCTTAAATAGAAACTATAGACATATAGTGGGGAATGAAAGTTTTATGATTGTTTTGAAGCAAAGAAAATGTTTGGCATAAAATGGAATTTCAGATTCTGCACTATTTAGGTATGACTCTTGGTACAGATGAACAAATGTTCTACTTCCATTGAAGTTTAAGATACTCTTTGAATAATCTATAACCATGCTAGAGAATAAGCTCAGCATGTTTTACATAAAGGTTTTTATCAGGTTTTGCTCACAGGATTTGCTTGTCAATCTGCATTCCAATCTGCATACTATCATATCAGCAAAAAAAAAAAAAAAATGTTAAAAGAGAGTAATATGTTTTTATTAATATATATATATATATATATATATATATATATATATATATATATATATATATATATACTGATCAGGCATAACATTATGACACAGGTGAAGTGAATAACACTGATTATATCTTCATCACGGCACCTGTTAGTGGGTGGGATATATTAAGCAGCAAGTGAACATTTTGTCCTCAAAGTTGATGTGTTAGAAGCAGGAAAAATGGGCAAGTGTAAGGAGCAATTTTTCAGGGTCATGGATGCACATGGGGAGCGAAGGCTGGCCCATGTAACCCGATCAAACAGACGAGCTACTGTAGCTCAAATTGCTCTTAGTTAATGCTGGTTCTGATAGAAAGGTGTCAGAATACACAGTGCATCGCAGTTTGTTGCGTATGGGCTGTATAACTGCAGACCTGTCAGGGTGCCCATGCCGACCCCTGTCCACCGCCGAAAGTGGCAACAGTGGGCACGTGAGCATCAGAACTGGACCACGGAGCAATGGAAGAAGGTGGCCTGGTCTGATGAATCACGTTTTCTTTTACATCACGTGGATGGCCGGGTGCGTGGGCATTGCTTACCTGGGGAACACATGGCACCAGGATGCACTATGGGAAGAAGGCAAGCCGGCGAAGGCAGTGTGATGATTTGGGCAATGTTCTGCTGGGAAACCTTGGGTCCTGCCATCCAAAGCAAAAATGGTTCAGGAATGGTTTGATGAGCACAACAACGAGTTTGAGGTGTTGACTTGTCCTCCAAATTCCCCAGATCTCAATCCAAATCAAGCAACTGTGGGATTTGCTGAACAAACAAGTCCGATCCATGGAGGCCCCAAACGCAACTTATAGGACTTAAGGGTCCAGTGGAGTCCATGCCTCGTCAGGGCTGTTTTGGTAGCAAAAGGGGGGGACCAACACAATATTGGTTCATAATGTTATGCCTGATCGGTGTGTATATATATATATATATATATATATATATATATATATATAGAGAGAGAGAGAGATAGATAGATAGATAGAGAAAGAGAGAGAGAGAGATCAATTTATTATTTATTTTATTTTTATTATGCAATTTTTGTCATATAGACTATTAAAATAGAAACACGCAAAACAGAAGCATAGTGGTCTAGGATGTTTGGACCACACTGTAAGTAATAAAGTAGGACTAATATAGATTAAGTCTTACAGGGGGAGAATCACAAGCACAATTAAAAATAATTTGAACTTCAAAAGGCAGTACTTGGGTAGCGGATCAGTCTGTCTAGTTGTATTGGAATTTCTCCATATATTCTCTGCAAACCTAATCGAAAAAGTAGATACCGTGTAAATTGTGTCCTTTAGGTTTTTTTCAATGGATTTGTTCAAGTTGTTTAAGAAATGTATTAGTATATAAGAAAGTCATCAAGCAGCTGACTTTGCACTGGCAAAATAGCAAGTATCTGCACAGCAATACATTTTCCATTGTCTTGCTTAAAGTCTCTGTTCAGTGATGCATTAGGTTTTCTCAGTTGCACAAAAGCAAGAAAATGTTGAGGTTATTATGCATACTTGATTGACTCTGGTAATTACTTTGCATGGTTGTCTAAAATCCCTAAAGCATTTACAGAAGAACAGCAGGTAAACCCAATTGATTTGGTGATGCCAAGTGTAACATTCACGAATCAAAGGTTGGACAATCCCTATTTATCATGCTGTGACTTAATGATAATTACCTGTCACAGTAATTTCATGCTCATTACATGAAAAAATAATAATAATAACACTAATAAAAATATGTTTAGTAGCCTAATAAAAGCGGATTCATTTGACATGGATTGTCATGGGGGTTGCCATGTTGAGATCAGATAATCATCTGAATACTACTTGCTTTATCTCGTTGACCCCCGTTGACACTTTTGGTCATGGAATAAATTAATCACGGCTGCTGTAAATAAACCATTTTGGCAATGCTTTTGAATTATGCTACATCCACACCACTAGGTGTCAGTCACTAAGTCGAAGATAACCAGTGCAACTGTGGCAAGCAGTTGAGGCCGAGGGATGTGAGAGAATGGCACTAGGCCAGTGGCGTTACTGATAATGAGTGCCAGCTGCATGCCGCACCAGTCTCGTATCTCTCACGGAGGAGCTCGGGTGCATAAAAGGAGTAGCGACGACAGTAAAGGATGAGAGAGGACCAGGCTGGGATTTTACATTGTGTTTTGATTATGTTTTATTATGTGTGTGCGGAATCCGTCCGTAAGGAGGCTGCCGTTTTTACTTTCATTTTGTGTTTATTTATTTATTAAAGTGTTGAATGTTCACCAGTTCCTGCCTCCTTCTTTTCTTAACAACGAACTGTGTTACATTGGTGCCGAAACCCGGGAGGAAGGAGGGACATTCTGTCAGAGAGCTCTCGCTGCTGAGGGGGATCACGGTGCTGAGAAGGTCGGGTAGCTTGGAGGAGCGGAGACTGCGAGTGGCTGCCCAAGGTGGTGGTGCTGGAGCGAGTGAAGACCAGGTGGGATGGAGAACTCACTGTCGTGCTCCTGGGACAAGGTGGGGTGGCTGCCGTCCGAGAGGGAGTGGAGGAGTCGCCACCGTGGGCCGGGAACCTGCTGTCGTCCGCCATGTTTGGGGAGGAGTAGGGACAGGGGACTAGCTGCGAGGCAGAGGAGTGTCGAGCCGTCCACTGAGCATCCAGTACCATCGCATGGCACCGCGCGTGAGAGCGTCTCGGCTGGTGGAGGACCGAGCGGCAGTGTGTCCAGGAACCGGACCAAGATTCTCATGCTTCCGGCTCCTTTTCTCTCACCTCGTCTGTCTTTAGCCCCAGGTGCCGTGGCTGCCATGATTGGTCCCCCCAAAGGGGGGGCGGGGGGAGTAGAGTACCCCCCGGCCTGCGAGGGGCATTGAGGGTATGTGGCAAGCAGTCGAGGCAGAGGGACGTGAAAGAATGGCATGAGGCTGGTGGCGTGATTGATAATGAATGCTAGCTGCGCACCGCACCGGTCTCGTATCTCTCACAGAGTAGCTTGGATGCATAAAAGGAGGGGTGAAGACAGTGAAGGACGAGAGAGAATCAAGCCTGGACTTTTCTGTGAGGAGGCTGCCATTTTTACTTTCATTTTGTGTTTATTTATTTATTAAAGTGTTGAATGTTCACGGTCCCTGCCTCCTTCTTTCCATAACAACGAACTGTGTTACAGAAATTACTGAGTGTATTTTTTCATATTATTTCATTAATCAGTATATTTTTTATATACTTTCATGATATTTTAATATTATCAACTTTTTACTCTTGTGCAAAAAGGTCTAATTAACTATTACATTCATTCTGGGCCAGTAACACAGCAATTAGCCATTCCTGTCCACCTCCACATGAGTTGTTGGGCAGGAACATTGTCTTACTTGTATCACTTGGAAGCCTCTGCATGCACACACTCATTACTTACCATACCATCACTGAGAGAAATGTGGTAATTTGTAAACCTTTCATTTGGGTTCTTGGTAATTATACACTATCTTCTGACTGCAGTGTGGACACTTAGTGATGAGTGAATCACCATATGGTTTCACCAAGTGTTAAGTCATCATAACAGATGCCGAACACGTTGTCATCCGTCCCTCATGATTGGAGCTGTGATATTTGTTTGCGTTGACACTTGACGTAGTGCCTCCATCACCCATCTTGTGGAACCAGCTTTGTTCTGGGCTCTTGCAGATGTCTCAGTAAAACTTGTGAAAGAAAAGTCAGTGCTTGGCTGGTCTGTGTTTGTGAATGTATTACATTATAATTAATTAATGCTGCTGTCATTCATGTCTTTAGCCTGGTTGCTGGGAAAGAGATAGAAGCAGGAAGTACGCTACAAAAAAATGGCGAGTAGCTCACAGGCTAGGATTTTTCTGGTTGAAGACTATAGATTCAGTCTCAAAAGAAACTCTACACTGCAGTCGTCATTCTTCACACATGAAGAAGTTCAGCTGACCCTCACCATACAAGCAAACCAACCCCCTCCATGATTTTATCCAACATTTATGGCTCTTTGTCAGCTTCACAGTCGCAAACTGTACTGTAGATGACAGCTGCAGTAGGATGTTTTCCTCTTTTTCTTTTAAAATGCCTAAACTGTATTTCTTCACCATATACAACAAGCATACAAAGAGAGGTTTATTTTTAGCTACTTCTATTAAAGGCTGGAATGCTAAAAAGATTATTCTGTGGTAAAGTAAATACTACAGAAAAAACAAATGTAATTTCTACATAAAACAGTTAGTTCAGGCAAGAATTTAAAAAAAAAGTAAATTCTATATTAGTACTCAATTCAAGCTTGTAGAAATTAAAGCATAAATATCAACGTTATAAAATTAAGTAAAACTACTCAGCTTTTCTAATACTGGTGTTCCCATCATGGGTTTGAATAAATAATGAGGTTGATTTTTCGCTGTTTCCAGCTGTATTTACACTGTTTTATCATTGCTTTTGTTGTTAGGTTTAGTAACTTGTCATTTTGTGACATTTGGAGTTCATTTTCTAAAAAGTATTGAGGTCTCTGTGTTCAGGTGCTGCATTACTACTATTACGTAGATATGGTGTCACAATATATATTGTGTTATTTACTTAGATGTTTCTAAGTGAAACATACACTTTAAAAGAGTGGTTTAATTCAGTGTTATATTGTTTGAGTAAAAAGTATTTCAAAGGAAACTTCAACTAAGTAGAAATTACTCAACCTTTTACTGGCCAAGTTAAAACTGCTTATTTTTTTTTCTTTGTTAATTTTACTTAACTTTACTTAATTCCATATGTGAAATGTACTCAAAATTTACTAAAAAAATATGCATGCAAAAACAAATTTTTTGTCAATTTTTTTTTTCAGTGTACATGACTTTTGTACAGATTTTCCCCCCGATTTACGGTGACATCTTTGTTGATCCCGGAACAACATTTCAATTAACCAATCAGATTTGAGGGACAAGTTTATAGTTTATGTCAAGTTTAGGCTTAGTATTCAATGTTTCTGCATCAGTGTTATTAATCTATCATTTTCATCTGATTTTAGGGATAAATTATAGGGTTAAGTTTAGGGGTAGGGATAGAGATAAGACTAAATTTTCGGATAAGGAAAGTTGTTCCAGGATCAACAAAGTATGTTGATCCAGGAACATGTCTTTCTTGGAAAAATTACAGTGACCCCTCCCCTATTTACAGTCCAGACAGGAGCCAGTCTGCAGATTTTAGGCAGAGTTGACAGATTTCACAGAAAATCGCATAGTATATAATGGGCACAGATTCTGATTTTTTAGCTTTAGACTTTGATTCCATCCAGTTGGAGGATGTCAAACATGAATGATGTTTTAGGCTGATTTTAGAGCAAATTTTGTATTCATTTCTCATGTGTCTCCTTGAAACAAGGCACTAGTTTCTGTGTGAGTTTGTGTGAGTTTTTTTTTTTCATAACAAGGTTTTAAAATCTGTTCCAATTTTAAAAGCCATGCACTGTTTTCCAAACTTATGTCTGACATGTAAATAATGTTACTGAGCAATAATTAAACAGAAAAATAAAAATTCATTCCAAATCCATAAGGCTTTCGTTGATCTTCTGAACACAAATAAGGATATTTTTTATGAAATCTGACATACAGTCATGGTCAGAATTATTGGCACCCCTGGTAAATATGATCAAAGATGTCTGTAAAAATAAATCTGCATCGTTTATCCTTTTTATCTTTTATTAAAAAAATTCACAAAAATCTAACCTTTCATTGAAGTAAAATAATTGAAAGTAGGTACCCTGACTTGAACCCTATAGAAAATGAGTGGGGTGAACTGAAGAGAAGAAGCACCAACATGGATCTGGGAATCTGAAGGATCTGGAGAGATTATGGATGGAGGAATGGTCTCTGATCTCTTGTCAGGTGTTCCCCTCATCTCATCAGGCATTATAGGAGAAGAATCAGAGCTGTTATCTTGGCAAAAGGAGGTTGCAAAAAGTATTTAATAAAAGGGTGCCAATAATTATGGCCAATGTGTTTTGGAGAAAAGCATTTATTTCATAATGTGATTTACCCCCCACTTTCAATTATTTTACTCCAATGAAAAGTTCGATTTTGCACATTTTTAAATAAAAGATAAAAAGGATAAACATTGGACATTTATTTTTACAGCCATCTTTGATCATATTTACCAGGGGTGCCAATAATTCTGACCACCACTGTATATACACTCACCTAAAGGATTATTAGGAACACCTGTTCAATTTCTCATTAATGCAATTATCTAATCAACCAATCACATGGCAGTTGCTTCAATGCATTTAGGGGTGTGGTCCTGGTCAAGACAATCTCCTGAACTCCAAACTGAATGTCAGAATGGGAAAGAAAGGTGATTTTGAGCAATTTTGAGCGTGGCATGGTTGTTGGTGCCAGACGGGCCGGTCTGAGTATTTCACAATCTGCTCAGTTACTGGGATTTTCACGCACAACCATTTCTAGAGTTTACAAAGAATGGTGTGAAAAGGGAAAAACATCCAGTATGCGGCAGTCCTGTGGGCGAAAATGCCTTGTTGATGCTAGAGGTCAGAGGAGAATGGGCCGACTGATTCAAGCTGATAAAAGAGCAACTTTGTCTGAAATAACCACTCGTTACAACCGAGGTATGCAGCAAAGCATTTGTGAAGCCACAACACGCACAATCTTGAGGCGGATGGGCTACAACAGCAGAAGACCCCACCGGATACCACTCATCTCCACTACAAATAGGAAAAAGGGGCTACAATTTGCACAAGCTCACCAAAATTGGACAGTTGAAGACTGGAAAAATGTTGCCTGGTCTGTTGAGACATTCAGATGGTAGAGTCAGAATTTGGCGTAAACAGAATGAGAACATGGATCCATCATGCCTTGTTACCACTGTGCAGGCTGGTGGTGGTGGTGTAATGGTGTGGGGGATGTTTTCTTGGCACACTTTAGGCCCCTTAGTGCCAATTGGGCATCGTTTAAATGCCACGGCCTACCTGAGCATTGTTTCTGACCATGTCCATCCCTTTATGACCACCATGTACCCATCCTCTGATGGCTACTTCCAGCAGGATAATGCACCATGTCACAAAGCTTGAATCATTTCAAATTGGTTTCTTGAACATGACAATGAGTTCACTGTACTAAAAGGGCCCCCACAGTCACCAGATCTCAACCCAATAGAGCATCTTTGGGATGTGGTGGAATGGGAGCTTTGTGCCCTGGATGTGCATCCCACAAATCTCCATCAACTGCAAGATGCTATCCTATCAATATGGGCCAACATTTGTAAAGAATGCTTTCAGCACCTTGTTGAATCAATGCCACGTAGAATTAAGGCAGTTCTGAAGGCGAAAGGGGGTCAAACACAGTATTAGTATGGTGTTCCTAATAATCCTTTAGGTGAGTGTATATATATATATATATATATATATATGTTCCTCCATTGAAAGTCTTTTCACCCAAAACATTGATGGTTCAAAACAGTCATAAAGAAATCTTAAAATAAATCCAATGAATTGAGTTGTTTAATCCAAGTCTTCTGAGCAGACACAGAACCTTTTATATGATAAACAGATTTTATTTATTACGCGAGAACCATTGAGGTTCATTCTTGCACATCACGCAGCACATTTGAGCTTCAAGAACCACTGAAGTTGTGGAGCAAGTATGGTTGAGTTTCTCTTTATGTTCACTAATTAATACTTATATTGCTGTGTCCGAATATGCCTACTTCCACACTATATAGTATGTGAAAAACAGTATGTGAGACGAGTAGCATGCCCAAATTTATAGTATTCATAAAACAGTGCCGAAAAGTACCCGGATGACCGACTACTGCAGCGAGATTCTGAAGTGTGCATTCAATGTACACTTTACTATCCCATGAGGCCCCGAGAGAGGGTTTATGAATGGAGGTGAAGCGATGCAACTGACGCCATAGGTCACATGACAATGACAGGATCTTCATATAAAGTGATCGTGTCTCTTCAGAAGACGTTGGATTAAACCGCTCTTTTCGGATTTATTTTACGATCTCTTTATGAACCGTCAGAGTTTTGAGTGAATAGACTTTAAATGGAGGAACCAAAATCTCTCAGATTTCATTAAAAACATCTTCATTTGTGTTCCGAAGATGAATGAAAGTCTTATTGGTTTGGAATGCCATGAGGGTGAGTAAATGACAGAATTTTAAATTTTGGTCAAACTATCGCTTTAATAAATAATGTTTGAATCAAGAACTATTGAAGATCTCCATACACTTTGTCCTTATTGCTTTCATTCACTGCATATTTTTGTGCTTTCTGTCCACTCAGATCTGTCACAGGATTACTTATCCTAATGAGGGCATCTCATACATATAATCAATTTAAAGATCCATCAGTTTTCAGTACAGATTCATTCCACGATAAGGGTGCAATTTGTTGTCCTATTGCTTTTTAAAAAGCATCAGAGGCACAAATCCCATGTTTTTCTTTTTTGTTTGTTTTTTTGTTTTTAAATAAACCATTATCATAAAACTTCAAATGAACAATATTCAACCATATAGATCAATATAAATATCAAAACATATTAAAACATTGGTACATTTCATAAGAAAATGATCAAACAAATATTTTTCTTTCATTTATAATAAATATAAATTCTGACATAGTTTTTTTATGTTTTAATTGGATCGATTTTGCCTATTTAATTTAGATTTTTATTTAATGTTTATTGTCCCGAAAAAAAAAAGCGGCATTAAAAAAATTGCAAGTATCATAGAAGATGTAGCATTGAAAATAATCAAAGATATTTGATATTTGCAATTGAACAAAGACATACTGCTTTACTGTTTTCAACCCCCATCTTTCTTATCAGAAGGGCCATTTGGAATTCCTAAAGACAAAGAGATTCTGAAGGCCTGTAGGCCAAAGGTGTGTCACCCCTTAAGTACAGTGGGAGAAGTTTGGTCTGATTGGTCAGTTTGAATGACTCACAATAGGGTTTGAGTTACATGGTCAAGGAAGTATAAAAGAAAATTGTAACTGTTGCTCTCTCTTCTTTTTATTCTCTGGCTCTTTCTCTTCTTGGGGGCCTTCTCTTTGGCTCTTCTCTTCTTTGCTCTCTTCTTCTCTTTCTCTCTCTCCCTCTCTCTCTTTCTATCCCTCAGGTAACATTCTATTCATGCTGGGTACGATTAATGGTATAAGTTTTTATCATCTCATACATCTATTTTGTAACTATTTTAAGTGTAACCATAACCAGATTTTGTCATTAAATTCTTTCAATTATAAATGATTGCTAACTAGTTTTGATTTGGTATTGACTTTTAAGTGCTACCTCTATTGCAATACAATATAGTATAGCAACGCTCTCCCACATATTTAGCTATTGTAACTGCGCTTATTTCCGTCGTTGGTATAAGTACAGTGGGTGGTAATAGACGAGAAATGTACAGTTTTCTACCATCTTGCTCATAATGTTTCTTTAGTCTTTCGGCAACCCTGCAGCCTGAACCACTGTAGGCGACCCACCCTTACAAAGATAATTCGATAATAAAATGATTATTATATTCATATAACTTTATATATTTTAATAATATATTAGTCAACTTGAACTTCTGAGGTTGATAATGAACATTTCCTAAAGATTAAGCACCTCCTTTTACTTGTCATTTCTTAAAAAGGTGGGGAAAAAAATACATTGTTTAAAAGTTTCAGTACTGAATCTCTACCCTACTTGTGGAGAATATAGTGAACATTATACATAATTGCTCTATGAGCCCTTTCCTGATCTTTCTCACTCCCGTTGCATTTCATTTCCCCTCTGTTCTGAGCTTTCTCTGCTTCCAGCTTCCTGTCTATCTCTTACACTTTATCCCTGTTTTTGTTCTCATCTCTCTCTGTCGAGCCTCTCATCTCTCCAGGTTTTTCTTTAGTCCTATCTCACAGGCTTGCCCAAAATATCCTCATCCAACCTTTCTAATTAAGAAACACACTTTCCAGATCCACCCTCCCTGCTTCTGTTATCCACAACAGTGACAGCTATTTTTTAAATTATATAAAGATATGGCACATCTACACAGCATAAATATTCATGGGTGACTCTTCCTGTGTGAGTGCATGGGAGAATCAGACTTCTGGTAAACGATGTTCACAGCAATCTGTGCTGCTTTGGCTCTAGTTCAGGCCCTCCAAGCTACTGTTCCAGCTTTCCAGACTCACTCAAAATGTAAACACGGAAATGCTGAAAATTTTTATGTTTTGCCAACAGTTTTTGCTTGTAACAGCCAACAGTTTACTTCCAAATAATTCAAACTGACAATCAGTCACACCACTTAAATATGCTCTGCAATTAATGCATAGCAATATGTCCACTACCCTGGTCATTCTGTCTTACCATGATAATTAGTGTCAGTGGCTTGTGGGTCATATGTCATATATATATATATATATATATATATATATATATATATATATACCTGACCACTGACAGGTGAAGTGAATAACACTGATTATCTCTTCATCACGGCACCTGTTATTGGGTGGGATATATTAGGCAGCAAGTGAACATTTTGTCCTCAAAGTTGATGTGTTAGAAGCAGGAAAAATGGGCAAGTGTAAGGATTTGAGCAAGTTTGACAAGGGCCAAATTGTAAAAGCTAGACGACTGGGTCAGAGCATCTCCAAAACGGCAGCTCTTGTGGGGTGCTCCCGGTCTGCAGTGGTCAGTATCTATCAAAAGTGGTCCAAGGAAGAAACAGTGGTGAACCGGTGACAGGGTCATGGGCGGCCAAGGCACATTCATGCACGCGGGGAGCGAAGGCTGGCCCGTATGGTCCGATCAAACAGACGAGCTACAGTAGCTCAAATTGTTCAAGATATTAATGCAGGTTCTGATAGAAAGGTGTCAGAATACACAGTGCATCACAGTTTGTTGCGTATGGGGCTGCATAGCCGCAGGCCAGTCAGGGTGCCCATCCTGACCCCTGTCCACCAGTGAAAGCGCCAACAGTGGGCATGTGAGCATCAGAACTGGACCACGGAGCAATGGAAGAAGGTGGCCTGGTCTGATGAATCACGTTTTCTTTCTGGATGGCCGGGTGTGTGTGCGTCGCTTACCTGGGGAACACATGGCACCAGGAAGCAGTGTGGCGGAGGCAGTGTGATGCTTCGGGCAATGTTCTGCTGGACATCCATGTGAATGTTACTTTGACATGTACCACCTACCTAAGCATTGTTGCAGACCATGTACACTCTTTCATGGAAACGGTATTCCCTGGTGGCTATGGCCTCTTTCAGCAGGATAATGCACCCTGCCACAAAGACAAATGGTTTGAGGAGCACAACAACAAGTTTTAGGTGTTGACTTGGCCTCCAAATTCCCAAGATTTCAATCCAATCGAGCATCTGTGGGATGTGCTGAACAAACAAGTCCGATCCATGGAGTCCCCATCTCGCAACTTATGGGACGTAAAGGATCTGCCACTAACATCTTAGTGCCAGATACCACAGCACACCTTCAGGGGTCTAGTGGAGTCCATGCCTCGACGGGTCAGGGCTATTTTGGCAGCAAAAGGGGGACCAACACAATATTAGGAAGGTGGTCCTAATGTTATGCCTGATCTGTGTATATACATACACTCACCGGCCATTAGCTACACATTGCTAGTAATGGGTTGGACCCCCTTTGCCTTCAGAACTGTGCAGACCTTTGTGACATGGCGCATTATCCTGGAATTAGCCATCAGAAGACGGTTACACTGTGGTCAAAAAGGGATGGACATGGTCAGCAATAATACTCAGGTAGGCTGTGACTTTTAAATGATGCTCAAGTAAGGGGCACAAAGTGTGCCAAGGAAATATCCCCCACACCATTACACCACCAGCAGACTGAACTGTTTATATAAAGCAGGATGGATCCACGCTTTCATGTTGTTTATGCCAAATTCTGACCAAATTCAGCTGTAGTCCATCTGCTTCAAGGTTCGACATGCATGTTGTGCATTCAGAGATGCTCTTCTGCATAATGAGTGGTTATTTGAGTTATTGTTGCCTCTATTACCTCGAACCAGTCTCTGGAACCAATCTGGCCATTCTCCTCTGACCTCTGGCATCAACAAGGCATTTTCGCCCACAGAACTGCCACTCACTGGATATTTTTTCTCTTTTTCTGACCATTCTCTGTAAACCCTAGAGATGGTTGTGAGTGAAAATCCCAGTAGTTCAGAAGTTTCTAAAATACCAACCTATGTGGCACCAACAACCATGCCATGTTCAAAGTCGATTAAATCACCTTTTTTTCCCATTCTGATGGTCAGTTTGAACTGAACAGATTGTCTTGGCCATGTCTACATGCCTAAATGCATTGAGTTGCTACCATGTGATTGGCTGATTAGATATTTGCATCAACAAGCAGTTGAACAGGTTTTACAACCTGAAATAACCTTTCATTATCATAAAGAATGTTATCTGATATTTCATGAGAGTCTGCATATGAGAGTCTGCTTCTCTATGATATAATATCCTGTTTTATGTTTTTTTTATGTTTCTGCATATTGATCTCACCACATGACTTTGACTTTGCTAAATAAAGTTTAAATAAAATAAAATTGATGCATGTGGAGAGTGAAGGCTGGCCTGTGTGGTCCGATCAAACAGACGAGCTACTTTAGCTCAAATTGCTCAAAATCAAAATTAATTTTAATTCAGGAATTTACAACATGCTCATCATAGAAAAGTCGTTGTATGTATGAACTGCATTTTTTTATGTATTTTTTAATAAAGGAATAAAACCAGACAAAAATGCCATTGTGCTTGATCTCCTTCACAATTAATTAATGTTAATGATTATTTATACTAAACTTTTTTTGACATTCAGTCAATACAGGAGCTCCTTGGCCATACAGAATTATTCATATTTTCTTTAAATTATACCATATTTCCTTTAATCTTTCCTCAGTTCACCTTGTTTTTAAAAGTGCTTTTAAATGACAACAGAATCACTAGTATATCTTGTCGTTTTAGCTTTTCGCTCGGATAGCAACAACACCACTGAAGCTGAATGCTGTCCCAAAAGAGCTATTCTCAGTGGATTATGATACAGTTGTTAGACATGATGATATGTGGTACGTGATGAGGCTGTGACTGAACACACTTTGTATTTCCTGTTTGATTGTCTATGCCAAAAAACAAACCTCCCTCCTCCCATCCATTCCCAGCCATGGTCCTGCTAATCCGTTTTCAAATGTAATAGTTTGATCACACGAACATAGAATTTCCTTGGAGGAGAATTTGAGTCAGGGGAAAGACTGGAGGAGAAAGGACATATACTGCACTGCTGTCATATCAGAATGAAGAATGATTTTTTTAACAAAATGGTCAAACTGTGAAATGCTAAATGGATTATCTCTTGTTTACAGAATCACACAGTCATTTTAAAAAAGACACCCTATGGGTTTTATGATTTCTGTGTGTGGGGGTGCATTTAATGTTGTTTTTTGAATAACATGATTTAAGATTAGTACAGTGGAAAGTAGGTTACAGCGAGGGTAATAAGGGACTTCCTAAGAGGAAGTTTAACTTGTTGAACTTGTCTTCACAACTTGGTCAGTCTTATCATATGAAGAGCATAAATGGATAATCTGAACGATGTTGCTGCTTAACATAAAAATGTTTGCTTCATTAAAGTCACTATCAAAATTGACAATTCTTGTTTTTATGGATTATTGCACTATTTATTATAAATGATTTTTTATAATAAATACTGCACATTGTTGTAATGACATCTCTTCTCTGTTGACACGTTTACTGGTGTGAGAGCGGGATAACCTGTCACTCACACACAGCAATAGCAAACCACATCCATCCAATCAGTTCCCAAATCAAGTCCTGCCCTCAGCCGTGGCTCATAATCGACCACATGTCTTCTATCAAAATATTCATCCAAAACATAACCCTCTACATAGACTGAATCAATGGTAAGTTGTAAATGTGTTCAGAATCCTGCAACAAATATTTTTCGCATTTTCTAGACTATTTTGAGTCGTATTTTACAATGTAAATCTTTGGTGAAAAATGGAGCTGCAGCGCACTTTAAGCCATTGGGGGCTGATTTCACACTGCCGTTACCTTACATAAACCTCACTCCAGACCAAGACCATATCAATCTCCTTCAGCTATGTGCATATATTAGTCTCAATCAGGTCAGTAACTAGTTGACATGTCTGTCCTTCTTATGTGGTGTAGCGTATCAAATTAATTAAACTATAAATCCTTTAGTTGAAATGTGCTTGTGTGACTAGCCTTTTACTGCTGTGTTTGTTTTATGTTTGTTATGAGAATAGACATGACTTTCTTTCCCTCACTGGAATTCCTCCTTGTAATAAAACTTGTAATATTTTAAAACAACATTCAGAGGAAATAAATACAATTCTTAAAGCAATTCTAAGATAGCGTTCTATGCGTCTCTATGTCATGTGAACTTACAGCCTGTCAATGTACATTAGAGCACCACCCTGCTAAAAGTGTTCTGCGATTACAATATGAAGCTTACAAAATGTTTATCTTAAAGTGGTGCTAAGACCCAGCATCTGCCCTACCTAAATGTATGGTCAGGAGCCGCTACTGCCCGGCCTACATTAACCACTTTTCTACCGTCGGACCAAACTGTTCTCTTTGCTTAACTGTTCCATTCCGGTCCGATCTGGGCTAGCTGGCACGAGTATGGTTTCATTTAAATGCATGTAATATAAATGCATCAGTTGTTGCCTTAAAAAGATTGTTCACCCCAAAATGAAAATTCTGTCATTTTTTTATTCGCCATCATGTTGTTAAAAAATCGGAAAACTTCCGTTCATGTTCGGAACACATCGGATCTTTTTGATGATCTGAGATACTTTCTATACTCTCCATAGACAGCTACGCAACCACTTTGATGCTTCAAATACATAAAGAGATCGTAAAACTAATCCATATGAATTGAGTGGGTTAGTCAAATTTTTCTGAATAGAATGGATTGCGTTATATGATAGACAGATTTAATTTAGGCTTTTATTCACATATAAACATTGATCAGCGAACATAACAGAAGCTCAACCAAACTGCTTGAAACGCGAGAACAAACCTCATTGGTTCTTGCTGAAGCTCATACGTGCTGCATAACACCTGAAAATGAACCTCATTGGTTCTTGTGGAAGCTCAAACGTGCTGCATAACACAATAATGAACTTCATTGGTTCTTGCTGAAGCTCAAACATGCTGCGTAACACATGAGAATGAACCTCATTGGTTCTTGAGGAAGCTCAAACATGCTGCGTAACACACGAGAATGAACCTCATTGGTTCTTGAGGAAGCTCAAACATGCTGCGTAACACACGAGAATGAACCTCATTGGTTCTTGAGGAAGCTCAAACATGCTGCGTAACACATGAGAATGAACCTCATTGGTTCTTGAGGAAGCTCAAACATGCTGCGTAACACATGAGAATGAACCTCATTGGTTCTTGAGGAAGCTCAAACATGCTGCGTAACACACGAGAATGAACCTCATTGGTTCTTGTGGAAGCTCAAACGTACTGCGTAACACATGAGAATTAACCTCATTGGTTCTTGCGGAAGCTCAAACATGCTGCGTAACACACGAGAATGAACCTCATTGGTTCTTGTGGAAGCTCCAACGTGCTGCGTAACACACAAGAATGAACCTCATTGGTTATTGCGGAAGCTCAAACATGCTGCGTAACACACGAGAATGAACCTCATTGGTTCTTGTGGAAGCTCCAACGTGCTGCGTAACACACGAGAATGAACCTCATTGGTTCTTGTGGAAGCTCAAACGTGCTGCGTAACACACAAGAATGAACCTCATTGGTTCTTGAGGAAGCTCAAACGTGCTGCGTAACACATGAGAATGAACCTCATTGGTTCTTGCGGAAGCTCAAACGTGCTGCGTAACACACGAGAATGAACCTCATTGGTTCTTGTGGAAGCTCCAACGTGCTGCGTAACACACAAGAATGAACCTCATTGGTTATTGCGGAAGCTCAAACATGCTGCGTAACACACGAGAATGAACCTCATTGGTTCTTGCGGAAGCTCCAACGTGCTGCGTAACACATGAGAATGAACCTCATTGGTTCTTGCGGAAGCTCCAACGTGCTGCGTAACACATGAGAATGAACCTCATTGGTTCTTGAGGAAGCTCAAACATGCTGCGTAACACACAAGAATGAACCTCATTGGTTCTTGCGGAAGCTCAAACATGCTGCGTAACACACGAGAATGAACCTCATTGGTTCTTGTGGAAGCTCCAACGTGCTGCATAACACAAGAATGAACCTCATTGGTTATTGCGAAAGCTCAAACGTGCTGCGTAACACATGAGAATGAACCTCATTGGTTCTTGTGGAAGCTCCAACGTGCTGCGTAACACAAGAATGAACCTCATTGGTTATTGCGAAAGCTCAAACGTGCTGCGTAACACACGAGAATGAACCTCATTGGTTCTTGTGGAAGCTCCAACGTGCTGCGTAACACAAGAATGAACCTCATTGGTTATTGCGGAAGCTCAAACGTGCTGCGTAACACATGAGAATGAACCTCATTGGTTCTTGTGGAAGCTCCAACGTGCTGCATAACACACGAGAATGAACCTCATTAGTTCTTGAGGAAGCTCAAGCGTGCTGCGTAACACACAAGAATGAACCTCATTGGTTCTTGCTCAGGCTCAAACGTGCTGCGTAACACGAGAATTAAACTCATTGGTTCTTGCGAAAAGCTCAAACATACTGCGTAACACACGAGAATGAACCTTATTGGTTCTTGCGGAAGCTCCAACGTGCTGCGTAACACATGAGAATGAACCTCATTGGTTCTTGAGGAAGCTCAAACATGCTGCGTAACACACAAGAATGAACCTCATTGGTTCTTGCGGAAGCTCAAACATGCTGCGTAACACACGAGAATGAACCTCATTGGTTCTTGTGGAAGCTCCAACGTGCTGCATAACACAAGAATGAACCTCATTGGTTATTGCGAAAGCTCAAACGTGCTGCGTAACACATGAGAATGAACCTCATTGGTTCTTGTGGAAGCTCCAACGTGCTGCATAACACAAGAATGAACCTCATTGGTTATTGCGAAAGCTCAAACGTGCTGCGTAACACACGAGAATGAACCTCATTGGTTCTTGTGGAAGCTCCAACGTGCTGCGTAACACAAGAATGAACCTCATTGGTTATTGCGGAAGCTCAAACGTGCTGCGTAACACATGAGAATGAACCTCATTGGTTCTTGTGGAAGCTCCAACGTGCTGCATAACACACGAGAATGAACCTCATTAGTTCTTGAGGAAGCTCAAACGTGCTGCGTAACACACAAGAATGAACCTCATTGGTTCTTGCTCAGGCTCAAACGTGCTGCGTAACATGAGAATTAAACTCATTGGTTCTTGCAAAAAGCTCAAACATACTGCGTAACACACGAGAATGAACCTTATTGGTTCTTGAGGAAGCTCAAACGTGCTGCGTAACACAAGAATGAACCTCATTGGTTCTCAAACGTCAAGCGAATATGCTTGAGCTTCCGTTTGCCACAATTGTTGTATGAGTTGATGAATGTTTATATTTGAATAAAAGCCTATATTCAATCTGTTCATCATATCATACATAGTAAAACATTGTAATACACAGCTCTACAGCGCCCCTCAATTTCCAATGTAAATTTGTGGTGAAAAATGGAACTGCAGTGCACTTTAATTGAGAGCACGTGATAAACTGTGTAATTAGATAACTTTTCTATCTAAAAAGTATTGCATTACTTATTTCTAATTACTTTCTATATCCATTATGAACCTCAACCAGTTGAACAACAGGAACATGAAACCGATCTTTTAATTCTTTCAAATAAATATAAAATTGCATAAATTATTCTTAAACTGACTATAGTATTTGAAGGGAGGTTACATTTAAAATATACATTTTAACATTAGATGTAAAATGTTGATGTTAAATCCACTATTGTTTTATATAGAATTGTGTCTTTAGAGTATTTAATGCAAATGCATCAGAAGTAACTCTTAAATTACAGTAAATAATTACTTAGTAATGCATTACACCCAACACTGTTATAAAGTGTAGAGTATACAACTCTGCAAAAGATATGACTGAAATAGTAAAATTATGCTGTTTCAAATTCAGATATTGCCTTTATTAGTGAGTTAATGAATCATTTGCTCAAATGATTTGTTCAAAAACACTGATTCATTAAAGAAACCAAAAGCCACTGCAGTGTGCATTGTTTATAGATGCATGTGGAACTATTTTAGTTGGCGGAGCAAAAAGAGACAAAGTAGGCTAAATGACAATATTGTGTCTGAAATGTCCTGCTGTCATGCTTATAACTCGAAACAACATTTTTGCTTGTGTGATATTGCTTATTTATAAAGTGCAACAGTGTTGTCTGTTTTTTTTTTTAAATGGCATGGAGATTTCAAATGTTCGTCTTGTTCGAACTTGTTTATTCGCCTTGCCTCAATGCCTCTTGCTACAAACTGTTTTTCTTTGAGATAAAATAACTCAAATCAACCCTTTGTGTCCAATTATTTTAAGATCATAATCTGCGAAAGGCGAAAAGCGAGGGAATTTGTATTACCAAAAAATAAACCCTGCTTTAGGTCCTGATTATCCATTTCTGGATGTACATAATCCCTTACAAACTGTATAAACATTTAATGGTGAGGATTAAGTGTTTTTTTTATTATACATATCACAAACAATGCCCTAAAAAGTTTTCATGCGTTTCATTCAGCTGTAATAATGCCTTAAAAATGATGCTTCACTGTCCCAAATACGTATTTTAATTCAGAGACAAAAAAAAGTGAAAGTGACTTGAAGGCCAAGTATGGTAACCCATACACAGAATATGTCCTCTGTATTTAACCCATCCAACCTAACAGTTGGCAGCCATTTTTGCTGTGGCACCCAGGGAGTGATTGGGGTTTAGGTGCCTTGCTCAAGGGAACTTCAGTCATTTCCTTCCAGTACTGAGAATCAAACTCACAACCTTTGGGTTACCAGTCTGACTCTCTAACCATTAGGCCATGACTGTCCCAGCAGGCATAAACGCAGCTAATTTATTTTATTTTGCAAATTGGGTGTTTTGTACGGTGGCCCAGTAGTGCACAACACAACAAAATTTAAAAAGCAAACATAAGTTCACAACACAACGAAATCAAGCCACAACACAATGAAATCAAGCCACAACACAACGGAATCAAGCCACAACACAGCGGAAATGCTCCCGAACCACTAGCTCTGGCTCTCAGGGCGGTAAAGTTGTTTTTCCTGTTCTAGATTTGGCCATCTTACAAAGATATTAATACCACAATTAATTTTAACAGTCTGTAACCATATGAAAAAATTAATTCAAAATCACCTACATGCATTATAGCTGCATATTTATACTCGAGAATGCTTTGACCCTCTATATGGCGCATGACGCCTAAGGGGAACGTCTGCCATTTCCACCATGTGGTTGAAACGTATAATTTGTATTAATTATAAAAAAAATTTACATTTAAAAACAGACATGTTCAAATTCCAAAGCTTGATTGTATTGGTAGTGCACAACACAACTTTGGAATTTGAACGTTTTTTTTTAAATGTTAAAAGTAATTTTAATTAATAAAAATTATACGTTTCAACCACATGGTGAAATTGGCAGACGTTCCCTTAGGCATCATGCGCGTGGTAGCGAGTCAAATCATTATCGAGTATAAATATGCAGCTATAATGCATGTAGGTGATTTTGAATTAATATTTCATGTTGATATATAATGGTTACATACAGTTAAACTGACCGTAGTATTGATATCTTTGTAAGACTGCCGAATCTATAGAACAGTGGCAAGGAAAACCACGCTTTACCGCGCTCCGAGTGCCCCCTAGTGGTCGGGAGCATTTCCGTTGTGTTGTGGCCAAGCGGCAACCTCCCCCAGTTTCTCTTGAAGCCAATACAGAAGTGACTTAAACTGCAATTTATCGACTGGCCGCTAGAGACAGGCTCCAGAAGGGAGCAGAATCTCATTGAGCCCCATGCCCAACTTTACTGCAGAAAAAAACATGTTTACAGCCTGGTACAAATTGTGGTTTTGGTCTATATATCTAATTTTGCCCTTCATGACAACTGTGAGGGGGGTGAATTTTTTATAGCTCATTCGTTTACATTATATAAAGCCTTAAAGTTCTGCATAATTAAGGGCGTGGCCACTATGAGTGACAGGTGGATAGCCATTTATCTGCTGTCTGTTAGTCATCGCGTCACCTCAGCTCCACCCACGTCCCACCTCTTTGCCCATTTTCTGTTATCCGGGAGTGACACGCGGTGACGCACTGCTAAGATGGCAACGGCCAGCTTGACCCTACTTTACGCTTCAAAACTGCTCTTCAGAATCCTATGGGTGATGTCACGGAGACTACGTCCATATTTTTTTACAGTCTATGGTTGTGGCTTGATTTCGTTGTGTTGTGAATATAGTCTATGTTTGCTTTTTAAATTTCGTTGTGTTGTGCACTACTGGGCCACCGTAGTTTTGGCTTTGGATGCAAAGACATGTTTGCTTGTCTTCTTACAGCTACCCCACACTGCCAGACTCTTACTCAACCGCTAATTAAATTTTGTTGTTTAAAAAGTAGGTCTCACATTTTCCCAAACTTTTCAGTTTCTGCATTAACCAGACTATGTGTCTGAAGTGTGTTTCTGAATTTCGCCAGCAACATTTATTTTGAATAATTGAAAGATGTTCTTAGTAGACAGCCCGATTCTTTGGGAAATATGTCCTTTTTTCTGGGATAACATTTCCATATTTGCAGATGAATTTCTTTAAGTCAAAGCAATGCAATCAAGAGTTTGAGGCTCTGCAAGAGCATGACCTTACAGTGCTTAAGGAAAAGGGTAGGCTAGTAATCCATACAAAATTATTTACACATTTCATGTGGAGACCAAATCAATTATTAAATGCAGCAACTTCCTGCAATTACCAGAAATTAATTTCCATCTTTGTTTGAGTTCAAAGTCTGCCATTTATCTTGTAAAATACACATTAATACATATTAAGACTTTTTCTTTGGCCTATTTTCCATTCCATTTTTAAAGTGCTGTCTTGATAAAAAAAAAAAGGGGGGGGGGGGGGCAATTAACATCAAAGAAGCTGAACCTGCATTTTAAGTATTAAACTCAGTCCAGTATTAATCCTCAATCCCATTGTACTGTATTCAGAAACATTACCATTCCTATTGCAATCATGTCTGATTCTATATTATTATAATATTATTTTTTAAAGGATTTGAAGGGTATCAAATTGACCTTTAGGGAGACTGTTAAAGGGAGTTTATCCAATCGTATCAACATACATCTGCCAAAGCGCCAATTAATCTCATATTCTAATCATGTACATCAAAACATCTGCTTTGGCCATTTGAATATAAATTTCCTCTCTATAAAGTATCTATAGTTACTTGTATATTTGCATTATACAGTAATCTGTAAAAATCATACAAATAAATAAGGAAAATTAAGTTAGTGTTGTCTATTCCACATGTTTGAGGATCTGCAGACAATTTTGCTTTGGAAAAGGAATTTTGAAATGCCTGGTTCTCATAAAGCGTTTTCCATCAGAAAAAAACAAATTTTATAATTTTGCAATATATCAATGACGTCTGTCAAGATAAAATCTGCTAATTTGTATAAAGCGCCATAGTTTTTCTCTTACAGCAATGAGTCAGTTGGCACACACAGCTCAGCGGTTTTATTTTTAAAGAGCAGTGGAAAACCAACAGCATTACACTGAAGAAAGAGGAGGCAAAAGGAATACAGTTACCAGGATCCTGTCAGTCACAAAGCTTTTAAATTTGCAGCCCAAATGCAATGTTCTGACACATACAAAAAAAAGTCAAAAGATACAAAAAATACAGTAGAGGGATTTTCAGTTGTGTTGTAGCTAAAACTGAGCTCTTCATGTCTGTTTTCCCATTGGGGGAAAAAGCAAAGAATTGGAAATATAGGAGGGGGAAACAATAGGAAATAGGATAAATAAATACAAAATCATTCACATAATAATTTACAGCTCTCAGCTTAGATTTGCCTTATTTCATAAATGTCTCAAAATTATTTGTTCAAAATTAACTGCAATAAAATGATTCTTTTGAAATAAACTCTGGTTTAAGAAGATACTAACTGAGTTTAGCAGCAAAACATGTAAAAGCATTGGCACGAGAAGTAGCTGAATCATAGCACTGGCAGATATGGCAAACCAGCCACATTTATCAAGCACATACATATATAGTTGAACTGGTGCCAGTGGAATCAGGGGAGGAATGTGAACTCACACACCATCACTTATGCAAGGAAACCACCATACAACAACATTCGCACACCCTCTCACACACAGCATACATTTCCAAACATACACGCAATCAGCAAACAATATTTGTTCTGCACACACACACACACACGCACACACACATGGAGATCATTAGCAAAAAAGACAATGACCAAAGAAATAGAAAGCATCACTGCTATCAGCCCTTAGTCCCAAAGTATCACCCTGCTGACTGTTCAGACATTTAGGGTGCAGTAGATCAGTGTACACCAACAAATGATCATTTGTTCTTTTATACAAAGAAAAGTGCTGAACCAAGTCAGAAAGAGCACCTCCAGTGAAATCAGGAGGTGTTTGTGTCATCTGACAAAGTCACTAAAGTCTAGTCATTTTTTGATGATGCAAGGAGTCTTATCACATTAAAAAAAAAGACCATTTGTCCTTATACATATCAAAAGTTCACGTAATAAACTTGTTGCTATCTTAAAGCCTATTGGCAACCAGACTGAGATAAAGACAGCTTTCTCCCATCCATGCCAGGTGTTCTGTATTCACAGAGCTTTTCTGCATCAAAGCATGACTGGAAATCTCCCCGATGGCCCTGCACTAGGGGGGATCTGTAACTAGAAGGCTTAATGTTCAGTCGGAGAAACTTGCGTCAGCTCATTTCATACACATTGCCCCTGGCAAGGATTTCCACGAGAGAATTTTGTGTCTTTCAGCTTTGTTCCGCAGAAGTAATTCTATGTAGGCATCAGGTAGACCAATCAGCATGGAAAAGCTGTACGTAAAGATTCTGAATGGTGTACCTTTGAAATCCTTAGAGAAATCCACGTTTGCATTTGCAGGCCTCGTGTTCTTAGAAAGGTAAGGTAACAGGAAAAAAAAAAAAAACCTTTGTATTGAGCTCCATGTGCTGTGGCTTGTCCTCGCAGGTGTGCGATAGTCTACATAAATGATTTTGTTTTCAGCCTTGATTTGTCAATGTCTGTGAATATTTTTGGATTAGCCCCATTTAAAGCACAAATCTAGGAATCCGAAGACTGGGGCGAAAACAGAGTCATTTGAGTCGCATGGCGTCCTTGGTTCACCGGGCAGCACAAAAAGCCCTTCGTTTATAACGCAACAGCACTGTTATTGTGCTTCTTTTAGTCCATGTTCTGAATAGCTGTATATTTGCTGTCTGAGGAGGCAATCCACCTCAGGAACTTCAGAAGAATGTGCCTTTGGTGTTCTTGCAAAGAATCTTTTTGAAGGCTCTGCGGAAGTCTTTGTTGAAGATGGTGTAGATGACCGGGTTGAGGCAGCTGTTGCAGTAGCCGATCCAGAAGAAGAATTTAAAGAGCGGATCTGGCAGGGCACATGTCTCTGGGCACACAGCCTGTAGGCTGTACGAGAAGAAGAAGGGGAACCAGCAGATGACAAAGACGCCAATTACCACCGCCAGCACAAAGGTGAAGCGTTTCTCTCGGTTCACCATTGCTTTGCGCCGTGCCGAGTTGGCCGTTCCTTCCTGCTTTGTCCTCCGGGTCACCAGCTTGGCACCTTTGGCGGTGGCGACCATGTCTCTGTATTTCTGAATAGTGGCGGGGGAATGGATGCCACTAGGCATCACACTCGGAGTGCAAGGGACCTCTAACCCCCTCCCACCTTGTTCTGTGTCCGAGTCGGAGCTCATGCTCTCGCAGTTATTGTTGTCAGGCTGTTTCTTGATCTTCTTCGCCTTTTTCCCCAGTTTAGGCTTTTTAGGAGCCATTTCAGATGAATTTGAAGGAGACGGGGAGGGACACGGTGAGGTTGGTGTCAGGGCTGTCGAAGGGGCTTGCAAAAGGTTATTGGCAATCAGGGTGCTCTCCGCCTGCTGGGCGGACTCCACTTGGGACACAGCCAGAGTTGGAGGCCTAGGGGTTTTATGTAGGGTAGCGGGCGTTTCATCTCCTCTTCCGTTTTGTAGACCTTCCTTGTGGACCTTGTGCTGAGGGGTTGCGGCATTGGCTGGGACCTCTTTGCGGGGTTCCCCTGGTGGACACCGTGTGCGCTGCTTGGCAATCTGGTAGATCCTCATGTAGACTAAGATCATAATCAGACAAGGAGCAAAAAAGGAACCGATAGTAGAGTACAGGATGTACCAGCGCTCATCGTTGAGCTGACACTGTGGCAGCCCATCTGAATCAGCACCACCTTTATTCTTGTTCATGGAGAGTAACGGTGGAAAGGAGATGACTGCTGAGATCAGCCACACCACCAAAATTGCACATTTGATGCGTTTGTGCGTCCGCTGTGCACCGTATGTGACAGCGCGTGAGATAGACATGTAGCGGTCTAGACTGATGGCACACAGGTGTACTATAGACGAAGTGCAGAACAACACATCCAACGCCAGGTAAATCTCACACCATACGGAGCGGAAATACCAGTAGCCCATCAGTTCATTGGCCAGTGAAAATGGAATGATGAGGGTGGCTACCAAGATGTCTGCAGCCGCAAGGGAGACCAAGAAGAGATTCTGGGGTCCTCTAAGAGAGCGGCTGGTTAAAACAGCGATAATGACCAAAATATTGCCCACAATTGTAATAACAATCATCAACGTGATGGCTGTTGCAAAGACTGCTGTGGCTTCTGGAGAGTATGGGGCGAGCTTTATCATACTCTGGTTACAAGTGGGTGAAGACGTGCCTCCGGTGCCGTTGATGTTGTGGCCAGGCAGACCTGCGCCTGCAGAGCACGCGCTATCCATGACTGTCAGTGCCCTGCCACTGAGTGTGCACGTGAACTAATCTTCTCAATCTAATTCGAAT
This sequence comes from Rhinogobio ventralis, assembly GCA_039654625.1. Taxonomy (NCBI): domain Eukaryota; kingdom Metazoa; phylum Chordata; class Actinopteri; order Cypriniformes; family Gobionidae; genus Rhinogobio; species Rhinogobio ventralis. The sequence continues at coordinate 14,954,655 of CM077211.1, forward strand.
GTGGGTAGAATAATTTGAACAATTTCGTTCAGCTGCTTTTTTCCCCTCTAAGAACTTAGAAGGTATTTTGTTAAATATTAAATTAAATAAACTCTTAACGTATAAACCCCCTTACGTATAAACAAATGAATACATCTCTAACTGCAGTAAATATATGGCAGCCATTGTTATGTCACATATCATCGAGTGTTGGTACTTTATTACTTTCCGTCACATTAAAAAATGGAATAAACGTCCTGAGTTTTGGAACAGTTATAGAAACATGCGAACTAATTCAAAGTACAACCCTCAAATAAATTACATGCCAGATTAAATCGAATGAATTAGCCTATAATTTACAGTTGTGATTAATTATAAAAAGAAAATCTGAGGGGGGAAAAAGAAAACCGCCAAGAACCAAAGACCGAAAAATTGGCAAATATTGTGCTTCTGTAAATTATTTGGAAACCAGTTATTCAATTATAACACTTTAAATAATCAAGTTAAGAATAAAAAAATGTATACATTTATAACAAGTTCTTACAAAACAAATATATTGGAATGCTTAAATGTAGGTTACCCAGATGCACAACCCTCCACGGAGCGCGAGGCTTTAAATATAAATCTCCAGAGAGCAAGCTGCAGCGCGCGGCGATGTGCCAGTTTCCCCTCACAGTTTTCACAAGTTTGCAAAAAGAATTTAAGCGCAACAACTACCCTGATAAATGATGGAGTCTGATGTAGTTGTGTCGTTGTTACATTCCTGAGAGTAGAAAGTCGGCATAATAAAGAATCAGAGGCACGCCAGATAATGTCCAAGCACTAAAAAGAAGTATGTCTGAAAACAGTTTGTCGTCCGTCTCCCTCCGTGTTTCTCCCGTTTTAGTCACAGTATCTCATTCAGCAAGTTAAATGTCTCCTACGTGCCTCGCGCATTACCTCAGTGACAGTTTTAAGTATTGGTGGGGCTCGCGCGAGCCGCTCTGGCTTCTTATCTACGCAGCGGTTCTCCTCAGTACCCGAGTATAAGTGATGTCAGGACGGGCGTCATGAGGCAACTCTTCCCTCCCACTTAAAATCCTGACCTATCATAAAACTCTATTGTCAAGCATAAAACAACTACATGCGTGTAGTGGGTGCAATTAAAATAATACATTTTGGAGAAGTCAACAATTCAAACAGAATGAAACAAAATGGATAAAGGTAATGGTTTTGATTAATGATATTTACATAATGAAGAGTACAGGATTAATGTTGCTATATATTCGTTTGAGAAGTTTATATTAACTCGACCACCGCAAACAGAATTGTAAAGCGTCATTTAGGCAATGGGAAATTAAAGGTTGTTTTGCAGTTTTATGGTGCGTAAACTGCAGAAATACATTTGGTCATTATGTTGCTGACTACATCCAACAAAAAAGCAGCAAATTAAAAAGTAAATAGACCGTAAAAAACAACAGAAGCCTGTTTGAAACGTTTAAAAGTTTAATCACAGACTGCGCTCTCGTGCGTAAAATGACTCGTGACAATCGAGCGCTTCCTCCGCACCGTATTCGCGCTTCATTTCATAAAGATCAAGTGGTTTAATGCTCTCTTCAGATGATAAAGTGCAATATATAGCCAATCGCAATTTAGAAGCCCTTCAAGCGTATCCATTAGGATCAGTGAATTTCTGTTTCCTGGATCACCGTCGTGATTTTAGTAAAGGGCACAGGACGTTATGTCAAAAGGGTCGAATGAGTTGCAGTATTTTCAGTGTGCAAAAAAATATATTAAATAAATATTTGCAAGAAGCAGCAGATAGATAGATAGATAGATAGATAGATAGGGCCTACTTTGTTCATTTACGAACCTGTGGTAAGCGCTGCCCCCTTATGGACAACACAATACAAACAGGCATGTCCACAGAAGAATATTTCACCATAATTTTGCAGGTGTCCCATTATTTAATAAATAATAATTTCTTCAATGACCCAGCAGACAATGTGTTTTGTTCGATCTTTTATTCTTACAAAAGTCCTTTTTTCAACTCAGTTCATTCATACTGTGGAAAGCCTGTTCTTATAGACTTAATTGCTTGGCTTGATATCTAAATCTTAACCGGTGCATGTCAGGTTATTTTTCCATTAATGTCTGCATGCCATCTAAGATCATGCCACTCCTGAGGATGAAGTTCGTTTTGGAAGCTGCATTTCATTTACTGTACTTTTTTTTCTTTTCAAGAAGTTCATGATGTTCCTTCTGGGGAGAAGTCATTTTCTTTTTAGTAGTGATAGACTGATACATCAGAGAGGCCGTTTAATTCGACCCTTGTGAAAAAGTGTGCACTTGTAGTGTATACTTCAAACCTTAAAAGTATATTTAAAAAAAAAAAACTACTTGCAGTCAGATAATATAATATTAATGAAATATAAGGTAACATTCGTTGGATCGTTTTTGAGTATGGATGTGTCATTTTGAGTATGAAATGAACTTGTTACTGAATGTCACAAAATGGCAAGTTACTAAACCTAACGACAAAAGCAATGATAAAACAGTGTAAATACAGCTGGAAAACAGCGAAAATCAACTTTATTAATTATTCATGCGCCAGTGCATGATGGGAACACCAGTATCAGAAGATTTGAGTAGTTTTACTTAATTTTATAATGTTGATTAATTTTTACAAGCTTGAATCAAGTACTAAATAGTACTAAATACTAAACTTTGTTTTTTAAACTAACTTTTTCATGTTTTTTTTCTGTAGTATTTACTTCTTATATTTAAATACATGACATACAAGTTTCAATATAAATTACATTACATTTTAGTGCTTGTCAGTACATTCAACACAGTACAATTTAACCATATTTCAAAGACAATAGAAGCTGATCCTCTTGTATCAGTGCAAAACACAGACGGCCTTGTAATGGACATTTAAATTTGAGTAGCTAAATAATGTATAAAAAAACTAGTTTATTTAGATCCTTTTTTATCTTCGTTTAAAAGAGAGAATGGGGGAGATTGTGAATGTGTCATGCTTCTACTGTTAATTCTGCTGTTTCTGTTGGTAATGAAAGCAGAAGGATGCAGATAGAGTTATGTGAAACAACCTCGATTCCCAACAACAAAAGCAAACCCACTGTGACTTTATATCATGTTCCTGCTGTTATGAGCAAGAGAGTTCACAAACAGAATTAACCCCAGACAACATGCAGATTTTCCAATTCACTTAGCTGACAAGACTGCCAATCTCCCCATAGCCACTCGTAAGTATTAACAACGTTATACATTGTTTAGGTGCTGCTGTCAGAATAATGGCGTCAATTGAAAAGTGCGGATATGATTTCAGTCGCTGTGTAGGCTAATAGCTCTCTATGAAATCGTATCCGCACTTTTCAGTTGACGCCATTATTCTGACAGCAGCACCTAAACAAATAATTGAAATATTTTCAAAAAAATATTTACTGGGTAATTTCAGAAATATAGCATTGCAATAGAAATGTTTTGAGTTTTTAGGGAGATGTGTTAGAGTTAATGCATGTGTCACGATTCACCAGTGTGAGTGCCCGTGATTACCACCAGAGGGCACTCCACCCCGGACTGTCACTCCATCTAGGACTACACTTCCCATAACTCTCTGCTCAAACTCATCATCCATGATTACATCCACCTGTTTCTCATTACCCTGTTTACCTCACCCTAAGCCTGGTTATTTCAGTCATTCCTTGCGAAGACTTGTTAGTTGTTTATACTGCGGTTCTGAGCGTTGTCTCTGGTTTCTTGTCTTTTGAATTACTTGCCTGTTCTGTGGATTACCCTTTTGCCTGTCTCTCCTGTCTTGTTTGCCTGCCTGTGTTTTGACCTTGCTGGACTTTTGACTATGATTGTGGATTACCCTTTCAATAAAACTGCGTTTGGATCCTCAGCCTTCACGTCTCAGAGCAATATTCTACAGCATGACCCAACCAGTGTTTTCATCACAGGATCTGTCTCACATGGGCAACCACAATCTGTTTTTTTTTTCACCTTAAGTGTTTAGAAAGCTGGCAGAAATCTAAACCAATCAGTGTTTCCATGCACACAATGAAAGAGTTGTAGATACTGATGGCTGTAGGCAGCAATGACCTTCTGTATCACAATCACCCCACAAGCGCTTTGCTTTTTTATCTTTGATTTGCTGATGAATCACACACAACTCTCCAAAGCCCCCTCTATTTCTTGCTGTGCTTCTTCTTTGGTATTTTGACCACCTTCAACACATTCAACAATCACAGAGCCATTTGGAAACTGAATAATAATAATGACAATAATAATAATAATTCACCCATCCATTCTATAAACTGCTTTATCCTTATTAGGGTTGTGGGGGGCTGGAGCCTATCCCAGCGTCTAGGGTCACAGGCGGGATAACACACACGTTCACAGATAGTATCTCCAATTTACATATGCTGCATGTCATTGGATTATGGGGGAAACCAGATCACCCAGGGAAAACCCACACAGACATAGGGAAAACATACAGACTCCACACAGAAAGGCCTCCTGGGACCAATAATAATAATAATTGCCACTTTCCTGTATTGCAGTTTCTGACCACCGGACTCATTTCTCAATACTTAGGTCATTTTTTTTCAAAACTCTTCACACAGTTCTCCTAACCAACTTCCATCTTGGCACAACAGTTAATTTCACATTCAAAATCCACTAAAAATACCAAAACACTTCATACATATCTCAAATCTACTCATTCCATAACACTAGCAAAGGTTTTCAACCAACAAACACTTTATCCCTCAAACACAGATTTCTTTACAAAACAAGAATGACACTCTTTACTGCTTATATTTCACTGCAGTAGTCTATATGTTACACAGTCCATGTTTACATTAAAGTACAAAATTATTCCTAAGTTTCCTCTTTTGAATGGATGATAACGAAATTGAAAGACTAACGCTTGTGTACAGGTGCTGGTCATGTAATTAGAATATCATCAAAAAGTTGATCTATTTCACTAATTCCATTCAAAAAGTGAAACTTGTATATTATATTCATTCATTACACACAGACTGATATATTTCAAATGTTTATTTCTTTTAATTTTGATGATTATAACTGACAACTAAGGAAAATCCCAAATTCAGTATCTCAGAAAATTTGAATATTACTTAAGAAAGGATTTTTAGAAATCTTGTCCAACTGAAAAGTATGAGCATGTACAGCATTCAATACTTAGTTGGGGCTCCTTTTGCCTGAATTACTGCAGCAATGCGGCGTGGCATGGAGTCGATCAGTCTGTGGCACTGCTCAGGTGTTATGAGAGCCCAGGTTGCTCTGATAGTGGCCTTCAGCTCTTCTGCATTGTTGGGTCTGGCATATCGCATCTTCCTCTTCACAATACCCCATAGATTTTCTATGGGGTTAAGGTCAGGCGAGTTTGCTGGCCAATTAAGAACAGGGATACCATGGTCCTTAAACCAGGTACTGGTTGCTGTTGGAAAATGAAATCTGCATCTCCATAAAGTTGGTCAGCTGCAGGAAGCATGAAGTGCTCTAAAACTTCCTGGTATACGGCTGTGTTGACCTTGGACCTCAGAAAACACAGTGGACCAACACCAGCAGATGACATGGCACCCCAAACCATCACTAACTGTGGAAACTTTACACTGGACCTCAAGCAACGTGGATTGTGTGCCTCTTCTCTCTTCCTCCAGACTCTGGGACCCTGATTTCCAAAGGAAATGCAAAATTTACTTTCATCAGAGAACATAACTTTGGACCACTCAGCAGCAGTCCAGTCCTTTTTGTCTTTAGCCCAGGCGAGACGCTTCTGACGCTGTCTGTTGTTCAAGAGTGGCTTGACACAAGGAATGCGACAGCTGAAACCCATGTCTTGCATACGTCTGTGCGTAGTGGTTCTTGAAGCACTGACTCCAGCTGCAGTCCACTCTTTGTGAATCTCCCCCACATTTTTGAATGGGTTTTGTTTCACAATCCTCTCCAGGGTGCGGTTATCCCTATTGCTTGTAAACTTTTTTTCTACCAAATCTTTTCCTTCCCTTCACCTCTCTATTAATGTGCTTGGACACAGAGCTCTGTGAACAGCCAGCCTCTTTTGCAATGACCTTTTGTGTCTTGCCCTCCTTGTGCAAGGTGTCAATGGTCGTCTTTTGGACAACTGTCAAGTCAGCAGTCTTCCCCATGATTGTGTAGCCTACAGAACTAGACTGAGAGACCATTTAAAGGCCTTTGCAGGTGTTTTGAGTTAATTAGCTGATTAGAGTGTGGCACCAGGTGTCTTCAATATTGAACCTTTTCACAATATTCTAATTTTCTGAGATACTGAATTTGGGATTTTCCTTAGTTGTCAGTTATAATCATCAAAATTAAAAGGAAATAAACATTTGAAATATATCAGTCTGTGTGTAATGAATGAATATAATATACAAGTTTCACTTTTTGAATGGAATTAGTGAAATAAATCAACTTTTTGATGATATTCTAATTATATGACCAGCACCTGTAGGTGTTCAGTTTCATCTACAGTAAAGGGATAGTTCACCCAAAAATGAAAATTCTGTTATTTACTCACCCTCATGTTGTTCCAAACCGGTATGAGTTTCTTTCTTCAGCTGAACACAAAAGAAGATTTTAAAGAATGTTGGTAACCATACAGTTGACGGTAGCTATTGACTTCCATAGTAAAAAATACTATGGAAGTCAATGGCTACCATCATCATCTACCAACATTCTTTAAAATATCTTCTTTTGTGTTCAGCTGAAGAAAGAAACTCATACCGGTTTGGAACAACTTAAGGGTGAGTAAATGATGAGGTGAGTGAACTATCCCTTTACAGTCTTTTACAATCGCTATGACAATTTTTTTCAATAATTGTAACAATTTTCCTAAACTCTTAACGCAGTTAGCACAACATCTGTCTGTATAGGCTATACAATAAACATATTTCTTGTTGCTTTTATACAAAATGCATACAGTTAACACAAATTTAAAATGCTTGAACTTCTTTTACACACAAGTTCAACCAAGACGAAAACAATGGATTTTTACTGCCAAATTTACCAATGCTTTAACACTGTATGTCAAAGTGAACAGTTGTTCATATTGGGAATTGAAACACAAATGTATCCCCTGTATTTTATTCCATTGTTACTGAGAAACAGCTGATTGAATTTATGCAAATATATAAATCACAACTGATTCCCATCTAGGAATTGTTCAGGACAATCAGCAGATGGCGCTGTGGTAAAAGTTTTCCGCTGTTTGCATCGTGGCAAAACCAACAAACCAAAAAGTGTTCATTTCCCATATTAATAATTTAAATGAATTAAGATTACCACAGCAGTGAGCAAGGACAGATCTTGAATGTCAAGTATGCTAAGGTGTATGCCAAGGACTATTGTGTGACAATGTTAAATAAACTAAGCAATTTGCAATGTTATCAAATATTTGGGGTCAGTAAGATTTGTTTTTAAGAAACTGAAACTTATTTTAACAAGGACACTTAAAATTGATAAAGATCGAAAATTATCATTTCAAATAACTGCTGTTCTTTTGAGCTTTCTATTCATCAAAGGGTCATAAAAATGTATTAAGGTTTCCACAAAAATATTTTTATAGTTTCAAAATTTATAAGTAATGTTTCTTGAGCAGCAAGTCAGCATATTCGAATGATTTCTAAGGGATCATGTGACACTAAAGACTGGAGTAATGATGCTAAAAATCCGATTTGCCATCATAGGAAAAAATTACATTTTAAAATGTAGCCTATAATGCATTAATATTTGACAATATTGCTGTTTGTCTGTATTTTGATCAAATAAATGCTGCCACGGTAAGCATAAGAGTCTTCAAAAATATAATACAATATGATGTGCAATTCTAAATTGTGTATGTATTTCTCATATTTAGTCATTTCTGATTATTTGGACATAAGAAGGGTGGCTTCAAAAGAAGTTTGGGGGCTCTTGAGGCCAGAATCTGTCAGTTAAATCATACAAAAATATGATTTATTTCATTAAAAAGAAAACTACATTCAGTGCTGCATTAAACAAATGAATCCATCATTTTATTTACATATTAAAATGAGTGAACCACATAGCTTACAAAAGATCTTATCAAAAAAATTAAAGTGCATTGCTTGAATGAAGATAGATAAATAAATATTCACAAAAAAAAAGGAAATAATTAAATACATTAGCAAACGGCTTTAGTGCCTTTATCTATCGCAACACAATTGAACTTAGTTTTAAAATGACCTAGGATCACAGTTTGTCAGGTCTTTGCCCTTTAAAGCTTGCTTGAGACTGACAATTAGACTAACTTCATGGAAAAACTTGACATTTACCACACAGAAGACTAACCACACGTCACAGCCATATATGGTCACAGCATCAGTCACTGCAGTCAAATGGAACATTGACTGATGCAACATGATGATCTGCAGACAGACATCCTAAACATATACTATTGTTGAAGGCTAAATGAAAACTAAATGCTTTAGTAGACCATATTACTCTTAGCAAAAGAGGTTTGGCAGGACAGAAGTTGTTTGTCTGTTTCATCAATAATTCAGATAAGTTATCTTGGGTTGATGTTATAAGATCACAGTAGTAGTCAAGTACACAGTGTCACAATGACATGTGACTATTACATTTTCCATGAGGGCTATTGGGTGTAGCGGTGTGTCAGCGACGCCATTGTCATTCGGAAACGACAGCTATTTATAGTTTGTATTGCCATAAACAATCAGATAGAACAGATAGTCAGTTGATGCTGTCTACAACTTTACCCAAACAACGTGAGTTATGCCATGGTGTTAGTTTAAAGGGTGAGATGCCACATTTGGTCCTCTTATTAAGAGTCTCACATGTCAGTTTGTACACCCATAGCATTGAACAAAACATCCTTTAAGCACCTTTGTAGATTTGTCACAGTCTTTGAGGTTAAAGCTGCGACCAGTTTGAAAGTTAGTGGGGCCAGTTCAAGATTTCTTGACTGATACTAAAACGCAGTGCCACTGTTTTCTCTGTCTAGGACAGAATAGGGACACAAAACATCCGTTTCGAACTGCAGAAGTTGGCCCATGAAAGCTAGATTGGGTGAGATGACTTGTCGGCGGCGTTTTACAAAGTCAAAGGCCTCGTCCAGACGCACACGTCGAGCGTGTATGAGGTACGCCAGGCAGATGGTGGCTGACCGGGAGATTCCTGCTTGACAGTGGACCAGCACTCGTCCGCCACTCTCTTTTATCGAATCTGCAGATGTAATGAAGGTGAGCGTTAGTTTAGCTCATCGTTATTTTTCTGAAGGATTCTGAAATCTCTTTTTACTATTAGGACTTACCAATAAAGTGGATGGCCTCTGGAAAGAGCACGCGTATGTCTGCGGCCAGACTGTCCTCCACCTTCAGAGTTTTGTACTTAAGTTCCTCCTCAAACAGGTTCGGACAGGAAGAGGATACGTTTAGCACAGCTGTGATCCCACATCGCTCCAGAGTCTCCCGTCTGGACGAGTGATGCGCGCTGCCCAGAAAGAGGAAGGGGAGGATTTCGACTGGACCACCCTGGTAATCAAAAAGGATAAAAATCAATGAGTATATTCAAAAGATATAGTGTGAAGAAAAAGTCATTATAATTCATTATGATTTGGAGATTTTTAATAGCCAACCTGATCATAGAGAGGAGTCTTTCTTCCGGACACAACGTGCTCTGGTTCACTGAGAGCAGGATAATTTGAGCACATGACAGGAGTGTTAAAGCAGAGCTCTGGATAAAGTGCAAAGAACCCGTCAAATCCACCTAGAAATGGTCAAAGAAAACATTTTGTTATTCCATTTTATGGGTTTGACAAATACACTGTAAAAAAAAAAAAAAAAAGGAAAAACATTTTTTGCCTTAAATGTTTAAGTACAATCAACTTGGATTTTTAAGTCATTTCAACTTAAATTACATTTATTTTGATGAGTTAAAACAAAGTAAAAAAATAAATAAATTGTCAACTTATTGATCATATAATTTTTTTACAGTGTAGAGCAAGCAAACATCTCCATAATTTTTAATAGGCTTCCAAATGCAGCAAAACTCACATCAACAAATTCCATTTTTGATTAGAAATAACCTTTGATTCAAATGTAAAACACTTTAAATTAGGTCAATTTCTATCTTTTAATATTATATTTCTTTATTTTACGGTTATTTACTTGAATAAAACCGTTAATGTTATTAATTTTTATGTTGCCTGACAAAACATTTTTACAGTGCATCAATTTGCTGTTTGCAAATAGGCTACATGGGCTATTTATGTTTATTAAATACAATAACTTTCATTGATGTAAGTTAATATATTCAGGCTGAGTCATATTAAATCATATTATTCCAGTTAATAAATGTTATCATATTTTAGATTACCTGCCAAACAATGTTAATACATATAAATATAAAATATAGCAATTCAGAAATAAATTAAAGTATTCCCAAAACGAATGACAAAATGTAGTCAGGTTGAGTCATATTAAATAATACTGTAGCTACCAGTTAATTTAGACGTTACCACATCTAAATATTTCAGCCAAACCATTTTAGTGTATAAAAGAAATACATAAATTATAGCAATTTAACTTAATTTAAGTATTCCCAAAAAACAATGACAACATTTCTAGTTTTGTGAACTGTACCTTGTAAGAAGCATATGTGCGTCGAAGCAGACTGGACCTCTAACTGAAGGGCGCTGATGAGGAGACTGGCCAGACTCTCGCTCTTCAAATCCCTGACCGACCGACTGTTTTCATCCAGGACCACCACCGGAGAGAAGTCCCCGTTCCGCAGCTGGGCCAGGAGTGACTTGTCGGCCACCAGCCATTCCAGAGACACCACGGAGCTCTTGGACCTCCGTCTCAGCATGGAATTCCAGTTGACGTTGCGGGACTCGAGGATGTGCGCTCGGGAGAAGCCGAGGAAAGGCCGACAGTCCAACACGATGCATCCCCCGGACGCGAAGAGCTCAGAGGGAGTCCGCAAAATATGAACTAACTCACTACCTGAGATCTCAAGAGGGTCGCCGATACCCATGACCTCTCCAGACAAACAACAGTCGTGAATAAACGGATATTCTTCACAGCATCAATAAGAGCGTTCAATATATGGGAACGTAGGCTACTTTGTCCACTGGAATGAAGTATAAACAATAACAAAAATAGAGGACACAAAACAATATTATTCTGTCCGTAGATGCCTGGTGTGTTTTCACAGTCTTATTGCTTTAAAATGAGCATCGAATAATTTCATGTAATTTCATATAATATTCGTCTGTATTTCGTCAAAGCTAGTTTTGAGGTCCTTTATTTGTCAGCAAATGTGATTCTATCGTACAGGCGGGGTTGGAAACAGTATTTGTATCGCGTCTCCTCCGCCACAGCCACGCCTTCGTTTTCCACATAAGGAACAGACGTCACGTACGGAAGCACCATATATGGCCCGTTAACTTAGACCGACATTCCAAATATGGGTCTTGACGCGCTCTCGTCTCTTTTCCCACCGGCACGTGGTCGTTGGGGTTACCCGTGTTTTTTATTTTGTGACGTGAGTTTAAACAGTACCTTAGAGCCGTACAACCGCAACACACTCACACGTTGGCACACGGCCTATTATTACACCTATGTGGTTGGCTTGAGGGCTTTGGGCAATGTCATAAGTCACAAGTTAGGTCGTTAAATCAGGAACATCAAACCACGCGCTGAAGGCGATAATGTTATTTTTTTATGGTTGACCGTACCATGTAATTTTGTGTGGGTAAAATACACTGTGCTACAACTTTCCACACAGGTGTACAGTTTCAGTGGGTGATGCAAGCTGTCAGGAGAGAAGAATAGACACAAAAGATGCCAAGAATAGCAACACACATAGGCTACACATAACATAATTTATACACAATATGTGCTTTACTTTGGCAGAATAAAGAAACAGAAAAATTAAGAAATCTAAATGTCACGTTTAAAATAATTTAAGAATGTAATGAATACAGAACTAAAATAATAATAATAATAATAATAAAAATTAGGCCAATAAATAAAAGGTCATATTAAAATAGTATATTATTATTTTTGTTTTATTTGAAATAATGCATTCCAAAGTACATTGCACTTAGTCAAAGGTAAACAGGTAATCAGATAAATTTTATTATGTGTGACAGAAATTAAAACAAACAGGAGTGTTTCTCTGTTTGTAAATTAGTTTTATCCAATTTTTTCCTAATTTCAGCAATTTTATTTAGTTATATCTGGTTTATCTAGTGTCTGGAGACCCCAAACAAGTAATGTGATATTTAATTTTTTTTTTAAATTGAATGAAATTAATTTTTATTAAATAGAATTTTTGATTATAATCAAATATCATAGCATTAGGAAATCTGATACATTAATGTCAATTATAATGTTTGAACATGACTCTGTATCTGAAACTCCAAACAGAACATGAAGGTTAAAAAGATTTGATGTATAGGCTTTGATGATGTAATAATATGTACAAAATATACAGTATTTCACAACATGGTAATCATTTTCTCAGCATTCAACTCAACCTAAAATCACAAAGCAAAACTAAAACCAGAGGTTTATTAGGTTTGAATGCAGTAAGCATATCTGCAATGTATTTAGGTCCTAGGTAATTGAATGAATTTTAAAAATAGACACTTTAAAATCAATTCTATGTGACTGGACAAACACGAAGATAAACAGATCAATTCCAAATGTACGCCTCTTTTTTTTACCCCTAAGAACAAACAACACAGTGGCAGACATTAAGGATCAGGTTGTTCTCTGGATGCTTGAATGACTCTAATAGCCCAGCCTCCCACACATCCACCTTATTGTGGTTGTCCAGGACTCAGTGTCTAGCCAGCATGTTCTCAGTGCACATCCACACAGAAGCGGCTTGTACTTGTGAATGAAATGATGTGCAGTGGAGAACTAGGCCATGTGGTATGAAGTGGAAAAACAACATGAACTCTGAATGCAGGATTATGATCGGAATTAAACAGCCCAAGGATCTGGTCTGGATAATCTTTAACAGCAATCTGTAATCTGAGGTCACATTCACAAACACTGCAATCAGACTCTCTCTGTCCCTATATCTCAAGTTATTTGATTTTCTTCATCACTTTTAAATTTATTTTATTTATTTATTCATATTATCTATAAGCTAGTGTGCTCCAAAACAATGACAAAAGTCGCATTTAGAAGATATAAGCATTCAAAAAATACAGTCTCTCACTTCGGCCAATATGGATCAATGATTTTGATGACATCACTCTGCACTTCATCTTCTCATCAGATTTTCTGTCCAATCAAATGCTCTCTAGAATCGGAAGCGCCCCGCCCCCTACATTATGAACAGATGCTGAAGCTTTGGTTAAAATCGGTCACTTGTTCACATATTTACTCATTTCTACATGGTGAATGGCACATAGTGCACTATATAGGGGATGTAAATATACTTTCCATTGGGGTGAATAAAGTCTGGTTTCTCGTTAGTTTCACATGAACCGCCGCAGCGCACACACAGTCTGCTCCGTTCCAGAGACACGATAGCACAGAGCAGATCTTATGCGCAAGTCAGCACATATCAGACGTATCGGACCCATTTGAATACTACACAGAATCCTGTACTTTAAAGCGATATGGAGATTAGGAGGAGAAATGGTTAGAGAAAACTGCGGTTTTACCAAACTCAATGGCTTTGGCCGAGCTGTGATATATAAACGAAACGCTATTGGCTATTTTTAAAAAGAAGGAGGAGCTAAACGATATGTCCTGCCCTTTCTTCCTGTTTCAGTAAAAACAGGAAGTGAAAACATGTTTTAGTGAAGACATGGGCTGAATCCGAAATCGCCCCCTAAACCCTCATTCACTATTCCCTACGTTAGTCCACTAATAGCCTATAGTTAACTTGAAGGAGTGAATGAAAACGAGTCTGTGAAATCGGATAGCCGTTGAGTGTACATAGGCTGTACACTCGTTATTGCGGTGCAATGTGGGATTGAATAAATGTGCACTCAATAACGTCCACTATGGTTTGAGACACCACTACAAATGGCTGTACCCTCAAACAATGTCCTATTTGAGGGTATAGGGGGCGATTTCGGATTCAGCCTCAGTGTCCGAATTCACTCACTCGTTTTCATTCACTCCTTCAAGTGGACTATATTAGTGGAGTAATTTAGGGAATAGCGAATGAGTATATAGGGGGCGATTTCGAACACAGCATATAACTCCTACCCGAACTTCCCGCTGCCCTGTATTTTTATTTAGCATGCCAAATATCTCACGGGAGACTGCGTCTCAGATCGCGTCTTTGACAATTCACACTGCGTGATTGTCATTCGTGTGAACAAGCACCGTTTTGCCTATGATTTCGGGTATTAAGTCGGCGATTTTGCAAAATCTGTTGGTGAGTGAAAATCGGGCCTAACATCGTACAATGTGAACTCTGCATTAGTGATTGTTATCAGGATGTGAAGAGACTTTCAACCAGCATAACAAAAATGTTCTGTAACAAATCACCTACTGCCTTTAAGCAAGGATAACTTCATTACAAAGGTGTGCAAATAATTGCTTGTTTAAAATGTATAATGTTTCTTTTACAAAATACAAGTGAATATTAAGTTTGATCATAACTTGAAATCTACACCACATATGGCAATATTGAACACTATACAGTACAGATAGTGTTAAAAACCGTTAAGGGTGGTTGGGGATTTTTAATGCTGTTTTGGTGAGTCTGGTGAATTATTAGTATGACTCAACCAGGAGTGAAACTTACGCTTTATTTCGATGGTCCACTTTAGACATTCTACTAACTATAATTAACTTTGCAACTACATGTTAACTAACTCTCCTAGACTGTTAGTTTAGGGTTAGTATAATAAGGGGTTTAGGGTAGTAGAATAAGTTGACATGTAGTTGCAAAGTTACTAGAGAATGTCTGTATCAAAATAAAGTGTTAGCAGATACTAAGCAGACAGTCTGCTAATACTAGCTATAATTTGAGTTATTTGACATGTAGTTGCAAAGTTACTTACAGTAGTATAATGTCTAATGTGGACTATCGAAATAAAGTGTTAACAAAAAATTTAATGGAATTCATTTATTTATGCTTGGAATGTAAGACATCACAGTTTATGTGTAAATATATACATGGCATTACTGTAACACAGACGCAGAGAATCATTCTGAGAGAATAACACAGTCATTTCCTTATCCTATTCACACTGCAGTCATAGAATAGTTGTCATTTCCTGTAATCAATTGTAGAACCACTACTGTAAAAATTACTGTGAAAGTACGGCAACAAGTAGCCAGGAATAAAATGCAAATTCAAATGAAAGTCTGGAAACTAGTAGCCAGAAATAAAGTGTAAATTCACCCTCATTATTTTTCTTTACATCTCCCACTGTTACATGTATGCCCTGTCTTATGTGTTTTGATTTAGTCTCTGTTACTTTGTTGTCCCCAGTTTGATTAATCGGTTATGTCTTTCACCTGTGCCTCGTCCTTCACCTGCTCCTCGTTATCCTCATTTGCTCTGTGTATTTAAGCCCTCAGTTTGCCCTCAGTGTTTGTCGGTTCTCGTTCATGTTTTACGTGTTCCTGAGTTTTTTATTAAAGTTCCTGCTACCTGTTCTCCTTTGTCTCCGTGCGCTTATCTCCCACACGTAAGTGTAACACCCACAAGTCTGAGCTCACAATTTATTTATTTTAATTGACAACAACAAACATATGGCACTACTGAGGGAGGGTGTGTGTGTCTGTGAGTCACATACTGAGAATGGAAATGATGCTTCCTAATCGATACGGCCTATCAAATGTGATGCATCACAAGAATGCAGTCGTATGCTATTGCTCAAAAACACCCCCATATGTTAACTAAAATTGCCTGCGGTCAACCAAGCCAACATGACTTGAAATGACATCATTATGTCTCATGCTGACAAGAAGAATTATTCTTAACTCTCATGTTCTGTTAAGATTGACTTTACTGTTTTTAAATGTGGGGTCCCAGAAATATCAGTGATGCATGTGTATCTCTTAATAGAAATTATATTAATTATATTAAATGTTCCTCAGACCTCATTATTGAAGCTTTATTCACCTGATTTATCATGTGACTCTTTATTTTAGTAATTCTGTCAATTTAAAGTCCCAAAAAAGTCCCATTAGTCAATACATTAACAACCATTAATTAACAAATTGAGCACGTTTACATGGACCCCAGTAAGCTGATAACTCACAAATATCAGCTTATTGAAATGACTAGTTTTGGATGGCATGGATGGCAGGACCCGAGGTTTCCCAGCAGAACATTGCCCAAAGCATCACACTGTCTCCATCGGCTTGTTCCCCAGGTAAGTGACGCACCCGGCCATCTACGTGATGTAAAAGAAAGCGTGATTTATTAGACCAGACCACTGCTCCGTGGTCCAGTTCTGATGATCACGTGCCCACTGTTGGCGCTTTCAGCGGTGGACAGGGATCAGCATGGGCAGCCTGACTGGCCTGCGGCTATGCAGCCCCATACGCAACAAACTGTGATGCACTGTGTATTCTGACACCTTTCTATCAGAACCAGCATTAACTTCTTGAGCGATTTGAGCTACAGTAGCTCGTCTGTTTGATCGGACCACACGGGCCAGCCTTCGCTCCCCACGTGCATCAATGAGCTTTGGCGAGCCATGACCCTGTCGCCGGTTCACCACTGTTCCTTCCTTGGACCACTTTTGATGGATACTGACCACTGCAGACCGGGAACACCCCACAAGAGCTCAAATTTCAGACCCCAACCAGTACATGAGGGTTAAAATGATAGGAAACATCCATGTGTTGATGAAAAGTATCATTGCATTGATTAAAATATTATCTGCCAAAATATACAGTATATCACAATGTCGTAATATTTCACTGCCTGTTGAAAATAAGCAACTCACAAAGCAAAACTAAAAGCACTGTTGTCAAAGGAAAAGGAGGAGGATCCTCCTCCCATGCACTGTATGTGTAAAGAGCAGCTGAGTTCAGCTCTGTCCTCCTTTCTCATTCACTCCCTCAGTCTTGAATTTCCCTTCATTCACTCTGTTTCTCCCCCGTCTTTTTCCCCTATACATTTTCTCCCACAGCTGTGGCCACTCTTCCATCCCACACTCCTCTTCCTGTTAAGTTTAAGAATTTGAAGTTTTGTGTTCATGCTTGCCTCATATTAATCGGGCTGTCAGTGCATGTCTATGCTCGTCAAATAATTGGTTTGTGACATAACACCATCATTCCACTGAATAAGAATTTAGTGAAGACGTCACTATTGATATGAGATTAACTGCTAATGTTGTAGCTAGTACAGTCAATTAAGTGTGTTAATTTAGTGCAGTTAATTGTGTAAAAATAATACATTAAAATGAACAATCATGGACTGCATCTAAATATACACTATATAAAGGATTTTTTTGCAGTAAGTCAAATACCATATTCTTGTTCATGTTGTTGCTGCCACTACAATCTTGCCAGACCACAATATCTCATGCTGCTCAGAATGAGTTAAGTGCTGTTAACTCTGTTCAAAAACATCCTTTGTGAATGGCCACTAAATCTTCGAACAGGCTTAATAACCTCCTATAATATGGCCTTTAATATGGAATTAAACAACAATGGATATAAAAAGTCTACACGCCCCATTAAAGCATCTTGTTTTTGTGATGTTAAAAATGAAACAAAGATAACCACAGTGACACATTTCAGAGAAAAAAGATAAAAATACAAACTTAAAATAACCTAACTGCATAAGTGTGCACACCCCTGAAATAATACTTAGTTGAAGCACCCTTTGATTTTATTAAAGCAGGGGTGTGTAGACTTTTTATATCTATCTGTTTAATTTTTTTTAAATAAAACTTTTCTCATCATATATCATTAAGTTTATCCAGTATACACGTGCATTTATTTGTGTGTGTGTGTGTGTGTGTGTGTGTGTATGTTTTTCTATCCCGGTGGGGACTTCAACCTGAATGCACCGAACTCATGGGGACTCAAGTCACCGTTGGGACCTAAAATGTAAAAATGCAGAGTTTTCTGTGATGTGTAGGTTTAAATGTAGGGTTAGTGAAAGGGAATATAATTTTGTACAGTATTAAAACCATTATGTCTATCTATATGTGGCTTTGTGAGGGTGTCAGGATGAGGGTGTACATCTTAAGTGTTGCGTTTCAGTTATTGTTGCAAGGGTGGTGTTGTGGGCTGAGGTTAGTTTAACGAGCCATGTAGTGTCACAACTTCCTGTTTAAGGAAGAAATAAATGAAAAAAATACATCTGTCCCTTGTTGCTAAAGCAAGAAAATAGGGCCTGTTTACTGTCAGAAACTAATTCAACAATGCAAAATGGTGATGACTGTTTTTAAGACTAGATAATGAAGCATTGCATAGATAATACTCTGGCATATGTTTTATTAAATTTGTTTTAATTTTTATTATTTGTGACCCTGGACCACAAAACCAGTCATAAGGGTCAATTTTTTGAAATTGAGATATATATACATCATCTCACCTAAAGTTGAATAAATAAGCTTTCCAATGATGTATAGTTTGTTAGGATAGGGCAATATATCATATAAATCATACAATCCATATAAATATAGCTAAAATAATGTTTTTCTTAAAGTCCTAGTGAACTGGAAGTTGCAACTCATTTTATTTCAGTGCTGTGACGTATTTCGAAGTGAAACGGAATGTTGAATAGAGGGCAGGGTTTTACTTCAGCGCTCCTCCTCTCCATCTTGCGCTCATAGCAGACTAACGGAGGTGAGTGGTTAAGGATACTCAAACCCAAGCCGTCAAACTGACATCATCTGAGAAGGAACGCCATTCCAGACTGGAAGTTACTTTTCAGATTTTGATTAAAGATTACCACGGCAAATAATTTTTTTCTGTGTATTAACTTGCACGGATTAATTGTTCACCTTAAAACACTTCCTGCCTCCCGTGATGTCACTTGTCTCAGTAAAACAATAGGAAAACGCAGAAAGACTTACATAACCTGAAAGCATCAAAGCCAGTCATTTAAAATCACAACTGATCAGAACTTTCAAAACAGATAATTTCCTATGACTTAAGGACTTTCCCCAGAATCCCCAGTGACATGATAATAATAAGATATTATAAACATTAACATCATGATTTTCTGTAGAGCCACTTTGAAACGATTTGTATTGTGAAAAGTGCTGTACTGTACAAATAAAATTGACTTGATATGACCAATGTTTATGATATATGTATGTTCTACACAATAGGAGAATTCAGTCAATCAGTTAATTCCAAATAACACAATACTGTAACTAAAAGAACTGAAAAATAGTCCCATCGTCAATCATATGTAAAGAAGGCATTCTAAACAGGAAGTCTGAAAGTCTCTCAGTTACCAAAGGGGAACTTCATATGAAAACAAGCATTTCAGAGTTTTCAGCGTACACTCCTCTGGTCAGAAGAGCGGATAATCCCCAGGATTAACCAGTTGGCAGGGGAATAATAATTCTAGAAAACATTGTAATCCAAGAGATTTACCACTCCCACTTTATCTTTCCTTCCTCCCACTTGTCTGCCAAACCAAAACGTGTCATTCATTCATCTGAAACGTGTCTTCCTTTTTTTCATATTTCAGTGAATGGATCTCTTTTCATTTACATAGGGTGTGCATGTCTGTAATTGAATAACATATGACAGCACCCGGTGGACAGATAATAATGCAAATGACATTAACCACTGAGATAAACCAAAAACAAATTACCCATGAAAATCTACTCCAGAGCTTGTCCCTGAGTATGTCACATGTCATGATGTCACCATTTTCTGGATGAGCTTTTGCCAAGTTGATGGCTTCTATTTCTCTTTTTTTCTTTCAATTTTGTGCCTTAATATATATATATATATATTTTTTTTTTTTAAAAAGCACTACTGAACAGCGCCATCCCAAAGCAAGGAAAAAAGTTCATATTCAGGAATATATACACCAGCCACTTTATTAGGTACACCTGTCCAACTGCTCCTTAATGCAAATATCTAATCATCCAATCATAATATAGCAACTCAATGCATTTTGGTCATGGTCAAGACTATCTGCTGAATTTCAAACTTGAAGCAGATGGGCTACAGCAGCAGACGAACACACCGGGTGGCCAGTTACAGTTTGCAGGGGCATTAAAATTGGACAGTAGAAGATTAGAAAAATGTTGTCTGTCTAAAACATTGATTTAATTTTTTTTTTTTGCAGTGAAGGTAATGCAACTTGAGAAAAATAATTGTGGGAGGGGATGACATATCTCTTTTCCAGTGTGTTTATGAGTTTCTTAAACTCAGCAGGCACGTCTGTCACCTGTTTGTATTGAATCGATCCTTTCAACCATAAACAAAATAAAGCTAGCCTGATGGCAGCTGAGCCAACATTATACCTGTTGTACATGAGACCTTTGCAGTGGTGGCGCAAGACCAAGCGGTTTTCCCAGAGGGGCAACCTGTTTCTCATGATCAAGATTACATGTAAGTGCCTGCGTACCATGGTGATGTGAAAGAAGCCTTGGTTTTTCTCCCAGGGTCCCATGTTGGAAGTGCCTTGTCGTCGCAAGGCTGGGGAGTGATCCTGTCAGATTCCTGTCAGGAGGGGCCTTTTGTCTCAGGCAGGGGGTACAATCATACACCCCTGCCTAGAATTGTGAAAACTGTGGGGGTCAAATTGGAGTCTTTCAACTGAGGTTGTTGAGACCATACTTAATTCTAGAGCTCCCTCTACGAGGAAATCATACGCTTTTGAAGTGGAGAGTTTTCACTTCATGGCGGGAAAAATCGCCAGTTGGACCCAGTTAACTGCACGATTGGTTCAGTGCTGGAGTTCCTTCAGGATCGGTTCTCCATAGGGCTATCCCCCTCCACTCTAAAGGTCTATGTTGCGGCCATAGCTGCTTACTATGCACCTTTGGGTGGTGAGTCATCAGGGAGAAACCTGTTGGTGTTGTGTTTCCTACATGGTGCCTTAGAGGCTGAGGCCTGCAAGCCACACAAGGGTTTCGACACACGGAAGTGTTTCTGGCCATTGTTCTGGAAGGCCTGTCAACGGCTCCCTTTGAGCCTATTAAAACCATCACAGAGAAATTTCTAACATTGAAAACTGTTTTTTCTGTTGGCTATTATGTCTCTGAAGAGAGTAGACCTTGAGGCCCTGTCGGTTGCCCCTTCTTGTTTGGAGTTTGGACCTGGCATGGTGAAAGCTTTTCTAACATAAATGTTCCCATAGTGTCGTAACTTCCAATGCAATAAGAGTTCCCTTGAAAGGGAACATTTTAGGTTACGACTGTAACCATGGTTCTCTGAAAAGGGAATGAGACACTGCGTCGCCCTGCCATACTTTCTGCAAGCCTGTGATTAACTTGATTTGGCCTAGGGCTGCAAGATATTGGAAAAAACGTACATTGCGATGTTTTGTTTTTCTGCGTTATCTATTGCGATATAAAAACAATTTCACCAGATTTGAATAGCTCTATTTGAAACAAATTAATCATTCTAGAATAATTGGGGTGATTTTGTAGGGGTGTGAATCTGCATAGAAAATAATAAACAAATTACATAGATAAATACAATAGAAGATACAACTGAAATAAGCAGTGCTTATGTTCAGGTAAATCTAACAGTATTCAGGTACAGAAATTCAATCAATTGTAAAATAACAGTCTTCAATGTATAAATGAAATATATCTAATATAATTAATTAATGTATACAATTTATCTTTGGTAAGGCTACAAAAGTCATCTTCTCTTTCTCTTTTGTTGTTTGATGTGTGTACATTCGTTTACTGTCCCTTTAAGACGAATGCACGGACCTAATATAAATGACACGCATCCATTTTCTTTGTTGATTACAACGCATAACCGACTGTGTTTACGAGGATACTCACAGAGATGGGCATTTTGACTTCATTTTGCGTGCACGTGTCCGTTTAAGCTCAAAAGAAAGAGAAAGAGAACTGAATTCAGCATTCACGTGCGGTCTGTGTGGCTCTGTGTGTGCGCACTGAAAACAGCGTGCGAGTCCTCTTGCGCTTGATGCCTGACTCAACTTAAAAACACATTGATAAATGATGGTTAAACTTTAAAATGAATCCCCAAATCACATGCATTCTGAACCGGGGTGCAGCTGGCCTGTACAGATCACGGATCAACTGAGATCTCTATACTTTATATCGTACATCCTGCGATGTGACTGTCGTGGATGCGCACATCGCGATATCGATGCTAAAACTATATATCATGCAGCCCTACTTCGGCCAATCAGAAGCTGACATTGTTTGGTCCGGGTGAGCTTTATAACTTCCTGGTCATGGCGTCACACATTGCGGGATGACATCCTGCCATGCCATTGGACTGATTACACATGTGCTACAAGATGCAATCACGCAAAGACGTTCCTATAGCGGCGTAACTTCTGATGCAACTTCTTGTTCACTTTTCAGGGAACCATGGTTACAGTTGTAACCTGAGACGTTTTATGATACAAGAACTTCAGAAATCATTCAAATATGCTAATTTCGGCAACAAAAAAACACATTATTATTATAAATGCTGATGCTTAATACTTTTGTGAAAAATTGTGGTACATTTCTTTTCAGAACAGAATAGAATAGATGAATAGAAAGTTCTTTTAAATTGATTTGAAATAGAAATCTTTTGTAACATTATTAATGTCTTTACTGTAACTTTTGATTAATTTAATGCATCCTTGCTGATTGATTTCTTGCTGAACCTTATTGATTTCTTTCAAACAGAAAATCTAAATAAATCTAAAAATCTACATTAAAAAATATATAATATATTTTTAGACCTGAATAAGTTATGTATCGCCTAGTCACAGGCAACCGTATATGATGAGGCCTTTCTAAATACTTGAACATTATCCTTTGAATGTTCATACTGAGACACTCCAAGCTCATCAGTCTTTTGGCTACGTATAGTTATTTAATCATGCATCTCTTTGGATCACATCCCTCATTCTGTCACAGTCACCAGCTCAATGTTCTCCCCATCCTCCTCCTCTCCTCCTCTCATGCTGTCTTTCTCCTCTTTCTGGTGTTTCATGGTCACTCTGTCAGAGGGACACAAAGCAACATGACATAATGGATGAAAACAAAGTGTGCTTCCTTCCTTGTGTTTTACTCTCTGAACAAAATCAGCAGGATGCTGTGACAGACCACCCACTGTCATTCTTTCTTCCTCCCCATTCTCTCTCTCCCTGCATGTGCCTACCATGCCAACCCTCATGCAGTTCAGCTCATGTCCCTTGAAGAATCTGCATAACATTAATCAATTGTTTTTATATACACTACTATTTTAAAGTTTGGGGTCAGTAGAGATTTTGTTTGTTTTGAAAGAAGTTATTTTTTTATTCAGCAAGGATGCATTAAATTGATTAAACGTGACAGTAAAGACATTTACAACCAGAATAAATTACATTTTAAAATATATTATAATAGAAAATTCTTTTTTTTCTTTATTTTTGATCACATAAATGCAGTCTTGGTGAGCATGAGAGACTTTAATCAAAAAGATTAACAAATCTTACCGACCCCAAAGTTTTGAACGGCAGTGTATATATTTAAATATCTTTTAAAAAATTTATTTACTGCAATAACTTACAGATTCTGCAAGGGTATGTAAAGGTAAACTTGAGCACAGCTGGATGTCATATACACTAAAAACATGAATTTTCAAAGAGGAAATGGTAAAAAAAGAGTTTTTATAGGAATTTTGTAGGAATTTGATGAAAAATCTATGGAATTCTGCAGAATGTGTCTAATCATGTGCATACAACACTATTATTGATAGCTGAAAGCATAATCAAATTCACAATCAGTGGTATTTTAATATTTTATATATATATATATATATATATATATATATATATATATGTGTGTGCTGACAAATCGATTAATCGTGATTAATCGCATACAAAATAATATTATGTGTTTACATAATATACAGTTTATACATATTTTTATATATATTTAAATTTTCAGTATTAGTATTATTAATTTTGTTAAGTGCTTCTGTCATTTGTATAGTTTTTTTAATATTTCTGTTGCGTTTTTATTTATATTTCAATTTTAGGTTTTGTAATTTTAGTAGTCTATTCTTCAACCTATTTTATTGCAGCTAGTTGCCAAGGCAACATTTGTCATTTTCGTTAGTTTTTCACCTAATATTTATATCTTATTGTAATTCAGCTTTCTTTAAATGATTTTTAATACTTTTAGTTTTAGTTAACAGTAACAACACTGGCCACAATATTTTATAAACAAACAATGACATTATATCTAACTTAAGTTTTCCAAAATATGAAAGTTTAATGCAAACATAAATGTCACTTAATGTAAGCATATATGAAATTAAATTTGACTGCCACTATAGTCAAATACTGCTTAATAGGGTGAACTCAGGGTGATTGGGACACTTTTTGCCATTGAGATGACTTGGAAAAAGTGTCCCAACCAACCTGAATTCACCCTATGCTAAGCAAGTAGACTTATTTATCAAACATCTGTGAGGTCATCCAAATGTGTTTTGTGAAGTTTTCTATGGAATGTCGCTCAGAAGTGTTGCTCTGATTAATAATTTCTTAATCAATTAATTATTCATTCTTTCTTCCCTGTCTTTATTTTCATTTGCTATGTTTTTTCAAAGTATATTACAAAGCCCCCTTTTTAATATGCCCAAACTGCTGTGCATCTAACCATCCTGTTATGACATACCTGAGGTACGCTATGATGACAAGGCTGCCTGTGATGCTGAGTACAGTCAGTAAAATCAGTATAATGAGGAAACTGCTTTTATGAGGGCGAGGTGTGGCGTCATAACCCGAGGGCAGGGACGGCAACATCGCAATCAGTCTAGGGGTTGTAGATGGCAGTGGGATGACTGAGGGAAGGAGATGAGAGGAGGACAAAATTAAAGTATACTAGACCACAATGAGTTGCCACATTCAAAAATAAGCATTATAAACCCTGCCTACCTTTCAGTTTGAAATACATGCGCGACAGCACAGTACCCTTTTGATCCTGTAGGAGGCAGCGGTACGTGCCTTCCTCGCTGTTTTTCAGCTGATTGAGTACAATTTTAGACTCCTCTGTCACCACCAGAACTTCATACTCCCCATCATGTGACAGCTTGCAATGAATAATAAACAATCTCATTTTAATACATTTTAATTAATAATTCAAATCACAATCAGTTTAATCTGGTTTGTGGATCTCTGGAAAGATCAATACTAAAACTGTAACATATCAACCTAAAAGATAAACATTTAAAGTACTAGGCTAGTTGATAGACTACAAGGTGTATTGAAACTACTTAAGGGGGCATTACCTTAAACATTACTGTATAAATTATATATAATTACATAATATAACCAGTACTTGTTGGAAAAAGTAGTTTGTAATTAAACAGTCAAGCTGCTGTTGTGCTTAAGTGTAGTAAAGTTATCCTCACTTTTTTTTAAATAGTTACTCCCCAACATTTCCTTGTGAAAAAAGAAGTGCACATAATTGTATTGAGTGTACTTCAAATATTGAAAGTATTTTTTAAAATACTGTTCTTGCTTATAATATTATTGGAGTGTGTGTGTGTGTGTTGGGGGGGGGGGTGGGTTACTTAAGTGTACTTCATGATTATATGTTATATGTAATAGTCACATTAAAACTTTTATTGACACTTTTAATCATTATTTTAATAATCTTTTGTTGTTTTTTTAAAGAAGTGTGTTGTTTAACATCCTAAAGCAAGTGTAAGGTACTTGATTATAATTTTAACTGTAGTGTGTTGTTCAATATAAAAAAAAATTTCAATAGAAATGGCATTTTTCAATACAAATAGTATATTTTAGTTGTCATAAATGCTTGTCAGTAAATTCAGCAGATAACCGTATTTCAAAGACAATAGAACTAATGAACTTAGATATAAAGATGTACTTAAGTGGGTCAAAGAAGTTCAACTAATTTAATTTATTATAAATACTATATTAATTATAAAAACTATAATACATTTCCATTTAATTGCAACATGCAATTAAGTGTCCAAAAACAATACATTCAGTTTGCAAGTATTCACTTAAAGTATTATTTCCGTAATAAGTACTCTTTATAAAAAAGAATGTTAAAGCGTACTTCTTTTTTACAAGTATTTAACCGTATTCAAAATGGCTTCAAGATTCTTTGAAACCTGCAAATGAATTCAAATGTGTGTGTGTCTGTGAGCATGTACATTCTTTTCTTCAGGATGCCAGGAGTAATGGTACTCAGTCTGTCCAATGACTAGAGCGTGCCAAGGCAGGAAACAGTCCAGCACCACCTCCTCTCCTTCATCTGCCTCCAGATGATGCTCTGATAGAAAGACAGAAAAACAAAAGAGAAGTGTGGTGTGTTAATATAGTCTGTTAAAGCCATTCAGGTGTGTATATCAGTGGGTGTTTGTCTCACCTCCACAGTCTAGTGGTGGAGTGGCTGACAGACATGTAAAGAGCCCATACTGACAGGAAGTGCAGTTCATCACTCTCTGATACAACAGCCCTGTAAGAAACAATCATCCGCACCCACACACACCCAGTGAGCAATATAATATACATGTATTATCAAACTCCATATACTCAGTGCCCTGTGACACATACAGTACACAACCACTTGACAGAATTTGTCTCTCAGGAAAATCCTTTTAAGCTAAAAGCTTAAAGAGGACCTATTATGCCCTTTTACAAAGTCTTGATTTCGTTTTTGGGGTCTACAAGAATATTTTTTCATGGTTGAATGTTCAAAAGACACATTATTTTACACATTTTTTACATTGTAGCAGCACCTCTCTTCCTAGTCTGTCAGTAACGCTCTGTTTAGTTCTCTAGTTCTCTATGAAGCCCCTCCCAAAAAGCATAATGGGCTCTGACTGGTCGGCTGGACCAGTGTGTTGTGATTGGTCAACTGTTTTGAGCATGTTTCGGAAATGTCATGCCCCTTTCCAAAACCGTTTTTAACACTGATCTGGTAACTCCTATTACTATTCTGCAGAGACCTACAGTATAGACGGTTTCAACAGCAACAACATAAACAAACATTACTGCGCATGCACGCTTTTGTGGCCCAAACTTAACTTCCGGTAGACGGCCCCAAAGAATCAATGACAGAGGCTGCGTTATCTTATGCGTTATCATCTTTCATTTTAATTGTGCTGCATTATCTTAATTTATATGTTTTTATTGTTTCAGCATGTTTATTATAAATAATCTCCCATTTCTGTCTGCAATATAGAGTGGGGGAAACGCCCCCCTTAAATGGTTAGTTCACCCAAAACTTGAAATTCTGTCATTAATTACTCACCCTCAAGAAGAAAAATATCTTAATTTGTGTTCCGAAAATGAAAGACGGTCTTACGGGTTTGGAACGACATGAGGGTGAGTAATAATGACAGAATTTACATTTTTGGGTGAACTAACCCTTTAAGGACCATGTAATGCCGTTTTCTGTACAGTAGCCTATATAAATTATCGCGCGCTTGCCTTTCAATCATGCATTGCGTCAGAATAACATGTTTCTTTGTTTCATAATATACAGTAAGATTAATGTTGGGAAACTTAAACTTGTAGATAAAGTACCCTATTTGAGATTGATTGTATATGAATGCATCACAAAAATCCTGTGCTCTATGGGCACTGCCATTAATAGAGGACAAAGCAAAAGTTTATTACACAGGCCTATTACATACCTAATTTAAACATTTTACGGGAAACATAAAAGCGATCAGTTATCCAGATGGTGACCACTTGACATGAACAAATGTAAACGCGCCGTGTCCTGATTGACTGATGAGCTGATCTGCTTGATCAGATCACGGTGATCGCATGTTAATGCCAAGTGTAAACGCAGCCAGAATAAGTTACCTCTTAAGTAGATTATTTCTAAATAACAAGTAAATTACATTAGACATACAGTCTAAATTACATTAGACGCTGCTCTCGTATGCAGTCAGACTGGATATTTATGAAGCATTCAAGGCTTTTTGGTGTGTCGCACACGCTGTTTTTGCGCTGGTGTCATATACTCCCTGCTTGATCATTAATATTTATATCATGTTATCCAAGAATAGTATGTCAAAAATGTGCTTCTACTGAGTAGTGCGCCATACTATCATACATACACTAGCCAAACCGATAAACAAACACAGACCGGAAGTTAACTTCGGGCTAGGCGCGTAACCGTGGCAATGCGCGTGCGTCTGATGAAACCATCTATACTTGTTTCAACACACTACACACGCAACCAGGCCTCACCCCCTTTTTTTGTGTATGCCTTGGGTGGGACTTATTTAAATGAGGAATATTGTGAAGTGTACGTAAAACTCAAGACAATAGACTCTATGCACAATCACTTCCGCGTTTTGTCTCAGCCCGCCCACAAACATCCGGCACAGCGTCGGAAGCCGTTTATATTTACATGTTTACATTATTGCAGTGCAGATAAAGTGATTTATATGTAAATTTTTGCATTACTGCAGTGCTGATAACAACATAATGTTTACATTATCTACATGTGTACAAATAAATTAAAATCTTCCATCCACAATTTCTCCACTAAATATTATTTTAATCAATATTGAGCTGTTGTTTTGTATTGTTTTGAAGAGTGTTAATGCACTGAGGAATAGCCAAGGATATAAAACCTGCGGGGATAAATGCAGTCTGTCACTAGTGTTTACTCTTCAATATTTTGACCATGCTTTTATTAAGGTCGTTGTGCTGAAACTAAGATATTCTACTAGAGTAAGGTAAGTAATAATAGCCCCTTTCCACAACGAGACACAGTAATGTTAGGCAAAACTGCCGTCTTCCACCGTTAATATGTAAACTTTCAGGAAGCAATAACTAGAATGACATTATATATGTTATATATTTTTATATTTATAACGATACTTATCTAGAAAATACTTGCATAATTATTTTTGTTTGCAATATACATCAGGAAAGGGCTCTGCCGCTAGTACACACACGCTATACGGAAGTGGAGTCGCTGTCTGAGATTCTACCGGAAATATGTAAGCAGAATCTGAAATATAAGATTTACATAATTCCCATGCTTTCATTTCTGTTATTCATTTCACTTGTATTATTATTATTATTATTATTATTATTATTATAAAATGTGCAAAATAGTGATAATAAAGAATGTGTAAGTGTGTACAACATTTTGACTGATTGTGTTCAAATATTCAGAATAATATTATAGAGAAGAAATGTATTCTCGGAAATGTAATTTGTACTTACCGCATTTATTTGGACATAGACCTTTGGAAATAATAATGATAAAAAAAAAAAAGAATTAGTGAGAATTAGGAGTTCTGACACATTATTGCTGAAAATGTCTCGGGTTATGACTATAACCCTTGTTCCCTGAGAAAGGGAACGAGACACTGCGTCTACGACACTTTGGGGACGCTCCCTTAGCAACAGCGCCTGATTGGTGTTGCGTCATGACGTAGTATGTGACGGCATACACGGAAGTTACAAAGGGGAGGCCGGCACATAGTACAGACAGCTTCGCGATGAAGCAGGCGCTACAGGCGTGACGAGGCGTGGTGACGAGACGCAGTGTCTCGTTCCTTTTCTCAGGGAACAAGGGTTATAGTCATAACCCGAGACGTTCCCTTTCGAGGGAACTCGCACAGCGTCTACGACACTTTGGGGAACGAATACCCACTATGCCACACCGAGGCTCACGCCTGTCCTAGCGTGAAGCTGGAGACCAGGCACGCTTAGGACGCGAGGACCCTGGTGCCCGGCGTCGCAGGGAGATGCAGACTGTAGAATCTTATGAAGGTGTGCGGGGTGGCCCACCCAGCCACCTCGCAGATCTCATGAAGCAGGACTCTGGAAAGGAGGGCCACAGAGGACGCCATGCCTCTGGTGGAATGGGCCCTCACGGCTATCGGTGAAGGCAAATGGCGCACCTGATAAGCCGTGGCTATAGCCTGGACAATCCAGTTGCTGATTGTCTGTTTAGATGCAGGCAGCCCTTTCTTTGGTGAGCCAAAGCACACCAACAGCTGGTCTGACTTCCTCCACTGCGAAGACTTCTCTAAGTACACTTTTAGTGCTCTGATGGGGCAGAGCAGATGAAGTCTCCCTTCTTCCGCCATCACATGAGGTGGAGGATAGAATGCCTGAAGAACCACTGACCATGCCACGCTCGATGGCACCTTGGGCACATAGCCCGGCCTGGGATGTAAGATGGCCTTAACTCCGCCAGGGGCAAACTCCAGCCAAGTTGGCGTAGTAGCCAAGGCTTGAAGGTCCCCCACTCTCCTCAGAGAAGTGATAGCAAGGAGAAAGGCCACCTTAAGGGTCAGATTCTTTGCCTCAGCCGACTCCAGTGGTTCGAAGGGGCCTCAGTCAGCCCTTCGAGCACCACTGCCAGATCCCAGGTTGGAACTCTGGAACGAGTCGCAGGCCTCATCCTCCAAGCCCCACGGAGGAACCGTACAACCAGATGGTGCCTCCCCAAAGGCCCATCACCTACAGGTGAGTGGAAAGCCCCAATGGCAGCCACATACACCTTAAGTGTGGACGGGATAAGACCCGCAGAGAAACGATCTTGGAGGAACTCTAGCACTGAAGCCACTGGGCAGTTAAAAACCACAGTGGACAGTGGAACGTCTCTCAAGAGTCGAGAGGCGAGAGTCTCTCTCGCACATGGCCTTCACCACCTCGCCACTCCCCGGGCCTCAACACCTGCCTTGACAGTATGTCTGCTCCCTGATTTTGGTCCCCTGGGACGTACATCGCTCTGAGAGACAACAGTTTCCCTTGGGACCACAGGAGGATCTGATGCACGACCTCAGACCCCCCTGATGATTTAGATACGAGATCACTTATTGTCCGCTCGTATCAGGACATGGTGGCCACGGAGGTACAGGAAAAAACTCCTCAGAGCTTTGTAGACCAAGCAATTTATGTACCAGGAAGAATGTCGGGCCTTTGTAGCTTCCGTGTATGCTGTCACATACTACGTCATGACACAACACCAATCAGGATTGGATTAGTTTTCATTCATGCTTCAGACGCGCTGTTGCTAAGGGAGCGTCCCCAAAGTGTCATAGACGCAGTGCGAGTTCTCTCGAAAGGGAACATTTACAGTATGCCCGCACCCATCCTACCTTGGGCAATGAAAATCTCCAAATGTTTCTGAAGGATTCTCTTTCCTTTCTCTACTATATTTATCATATCCCACTGAATAGAACCTACACAAAAATAACACAGAATGATTTTTTCAGATGTAAAGCATTTTCTTATGTTTTTGTTCTAACATGAAAACGTTGATCTTTTCTTCTTCTTAAAAAATGAACGATTCGAAGTATGTAATCTGCATCCACAAGCTCTCACCCGTCCTGTCTTCTTTCCAGTGTCTCTTGAATTCACTCTGATATTCCGTCCGTGCACGATAGAGTGTTGTAGGATCTAAAGCAAACATCAGAGAGCGCTCAACATCATAATTTATAAATATAATATTTGAAATTTGGCAAATCTTGCATGTATTACCTGTCAAAAGTCTGGACAAATCTAATAATTTCCCCACCTTTTTCCAAATTGTGGAATAATAGCAATCAAAACTATTTTATATTTAAGCTTCTTCAAGGTTGCCATCCTCAAAATGATCTTATGAGCATCCTGGAACAGTGTTATTTTAGTATCATTGAGATACTATTATACACTCACCTAAAGGATTATTAGGAACACCATACTAATACTGTGTTTGACCCCCTTTTGCCTTAATTCTACGTGGCATTGAGGTGCTGAAAGCATTCTTTAGAAATGTTGGCCCATATTGATAGGATAGCATCTTGCAGTTGATGGAGATTTGTGGGATGCACATTCAGGGCACGAAGCTCCCGTTCCACCACATCCCAAAGATGCTCTATTGGGTTGAGATCTGGTGACTGTGGGGGCCATTTTAGTACAGTGAACTCATTGTCATGTTCAAGAAACCAATTTGAAATGATTCGAGCTTTGTGACATGGTGCATTATCCTGCTGGAAGTAGCCATCAGAGGATGGGTACATGGTGGTCATAAAGGGATGGACATGGTCAGAAACAATGCTCAGGTAGGCCGTGGCATTTAAACGATGCCCAATTGGCACTAAGGGGCCTAAAGTGTGCCAAGAAAACATCCCCCACACCATTACACCACCACCACCAGCCTGCACAGTGGTAACAAGGCATGATGGATCCATGTTCTCATTCTGTTTACGCCAAATTCTGACTCTACCATCTGAATGTCTCAACAGAAATCGAGACTCATCAGACCAGGCAACATTTTTCCAGTCTTCAACTGTCCAATTTTGGTGAGCTCGTGCAAATTGTAGCCTCTTTTTCCTATTTGTAGTGGAGATGAGTGGTACCCGGTGGGGTCTTCTGCTGTTGTAGCCCATCCGCCTCAAGGTTGTGTGTGTTGTGGCTTCACAAATGCTTTGCTGCATACCTCGGTTGTAACGAGTGTTTATTTCAGTCAAAGTTGCTCTACTATCAGCTTGAATCAGTTGGCCCATTCTCCTCTGACCTCTAGCATCAACAAGGCATTTTCGCCCACAGGACTGCCGCATACTGGATGTTTTTCCCTTTTCACACCATTCTTTGTAAACTCTAGAAATGGTTGTGCGTGAAAATCCCAGTAACTGAGCAGATTGTGAAATACTCAGACTGGCCCGTCTGGCACCAACAACCATGCCACGCTCAAAATTGCTTAAATCACCTTTCTTTCCCATTCTGACATTCAGTTTGGAGTTTAGGAGATTGTCTTGACCAGGACCACACCCCTAAATGCATTGAAGCAACTGCCATGTGATTGGTTGATTAGATAATTGCATTAATGAGAAATTGAACAGGTGTTCCTAATAATCCTTTAGGTGAGTGTAGTTTATATATAGATTTTTGTTGTGTTTTTGTCATTTTTATTATTTGTTTTATTTTTATTTTTATTTCAGGTTTAGTTATTTTAGTAAACCAAGTTTATGAAAGGAAGAAATGTTTCAGTTAACGTTAATTTTATTTTAAGTAACATCTTTTTATGGTTTTAGTTAATTGTTATAACCCTCCTTGAAGGTTTTGAAGGAGTCCCTCTATATACGTTCATGGTCAGAATTATTGGCACCCTTGGTAAAGATGATCAAAGATGTCTGTAAAAATAAATCTGCATTGTTTATCCTTTATGAAATCCTTTATCACATTATGAAAAAAAAATGTTTTTCTCCAAAACACGTTGACCACAATTATTAGTAAAATACCTTTGAAGTATATTCCCATTAATATTTACCTTTTTTTTTCTTTCTTTTTTTAGCACACCAGGGTGACTAGGAGCATGAAATTGTCCAGCCATGACTTCCTGTTTCACAGGAGTATAAATACGAGTATAAATCTTGTGTTTAGATACATGGCATCATAGATTCTTTCAAATACGCATAGATAAAAAAATCACAACCTGACCGCTTCTGTTAGAAATCTTATAATGGGCCGTGGTTTAAACATTAAAATCAACACAAAAATGTGTCACTGAGCACAAAATGAAGCTGACATGACTAATGAATAAAAGGGTGCCCAATAATTGTGGCCAACGTATATTGGAGAAAATAATTTGTTTCATTTATTTATTTTTTGTAAATAAATTAATGTGGTCGAAATTTAGATTTGTCTAATTTCAAGCACATCAAAAGGTTTTTATAATCATAAGAAACACAAATCAAGTGTGTCCAAACGTTTGCCTCCTAGTATAAAGTATAATGACCCATTTTAATTAATAATGTAAAGTAAGAATTTTGCCGATATGAATGTCTGTTAACAAAAAAGTAAAGATAACTAAACAATGAAACCCAATAAAATAACTATTCAGCATACACAATTATTAGAAGACCATTGTTAATCTTCTAATAGTGACCTTCGCTAAATTATTCCTGATTATAATCATATACAGCAGTAACGTTACCTATGACACCTCGAAATGACGTGCTGGTCTCCCGATAGTTGACGTAAGCGTGCTCAATGATTTGCTTTAGTTCAGTCTGATCACGGACAGTGATTCCTTTAACTGAGGACAGGAAATCTTCGTGCACATAACGAACCACCGGGTCACACTGCAGACAGGACCTTACACTGGGGCATGAACCCAAAATCAAAATCCAGCCGAAAAGAAACACAAAAGCCATTTTGGAAAGATAATAAAGATAATCAAAATCCCTTTCACACGTAAGTTTAAAAATAAGAGTTTTTAACCGTTATTTTAGAACATATCACGTTATTATTTCCATGGCGACGCATCATACAGTTACACAGTGACATGACACGCAGCCAGACAGATGGACCCAGATGTTTCGCTTTTATTTAGTTTTTCCTTTTTTTTATTCAAAATATTCACAAAACTTGTTGGCTATGTCATCAATTAACTGATATTCCGATTCTCACATACGTGTGAGTAAATGTGTTTTGTCGTTTAAAAAGCTTTATAAAAAGCTTTATAATGATCATGTTATTTGATCTATAAAGCGCAATGGGCGCCGCCATGTTTGTTCGCACCGCAATGCAGAGAATCGGCTATGTCGGATTTACATAAATCTATCCACTCCTCACGAAGTACATTAAAGTAAGTGGCTGGTGAAGTAGGAGAAAACGTTATAGTTACATACACAATGTGTATCTGATAGGCCTATGAATAAAACACCTTGTCAAATTTATAATTGAAAGGGTTGTCATTTCCACGTCCATCACTTAGGCTACAAACTAACTGTATTGCTTTGCTAGTACTTATGTGTATTTAAATGTCTGAAACCTAAAATAAACATTATGTAGTTGGAAACACTGAATAGTTGTAATATGACAAGCGTTGAGGGCGCTAGCCGTGCACTTTGTAGGCCAAAACGCAGAAACGAGTTAGCATTTTAACACTTCCAGTTCCATAGTCCCGAAGTCAATTTTTTTTAATGGGGTTTTGGTTGAATGGCTGAAATGAGGTCTGTGGTGAACACAAGCTCAGGACACGTTCACGTTTTATATAAAATACATCAGTATTATCCCACTCGTGATTTTTAAAGCTGTTACATGTCTTGAAAAAGGCAGTTGCTAACGTGGTTAGATGGGACTAACGTTACAGATGCTGTGAACAGGTAAACTCAGTCTGCTTTTACAGCCTCGTTGTGCTCTTATAAACTATACTAACTCAAACGTTCTGGGAAAATGTGTTTAGATAAAAACTGAAAGAGTTGTCGGAAGGTGGTGACATTGAAATCGGTTGACCGTGGTGTAGTACGTTTACAGGGAGTGCAGAATTATTAGGCAAGTTGTATTTTTGAGGATTAATTTTATTATTGAACAACAACCATGTTCTCAATGAACACAAAAAACTCATTAATATCAAAGCTGAATATTTTTGTATCAATATTTTAAGTAGTTTTTAGTTTTAGCTATTTTAGGGGGATATCTGTGTGTGCAGGTGACTATTACTGTGCATAATTATTAGGCAACTTAACAAAAAACAAATTTATACCCATTTCAATTATTTATTTTTACCAGTGAAACCAATATAACATCTCAACATTCACAAATATACATTTCTGACATTCAAAAACCAAACAAAAACAAATCAGTGACCAATATAGCCACCTTTCTTTGCAAGGACACTCAAAAGCCTGCCATCCATGGATTCTGTCAGTGTTTTGATCTGTTCACCATCAACATTGCGTGCAGCAGCAACCACAGCCTCCCAGACACTGTTCAGAGAGGTGTACTGTTTTCCCTCCTTGTAAATCGCACATTTGATGATGGACCACAGGTTCTCAATGGGGTTCAGATCAGGTGAACAAGAAGGCCATATCATTAGATTTTCTTCTTTTATACCCTTTCTTGCCAGCCACGCTGTGGAGTACTTGGACGCGTGTGATGGAGCATTGTCCTGCATGAAAATCATGTTTTTCTTGAAGGATGCAGACTTCTTCCTGTACCACTGCCTGAAGAAGGTGTCTTCCAGAAACTGGCAGTAGGACTGGGAGTTGAGCTTGACTCCATCCTCAACCCGAAAAGGCCCCACAAGCTCATCTTTGATGATACCAGCCCAAACCAGTACTCCACCTCCACCTTGCTGGCGTCTGAGTCGGACTGGAGCTCTCTGCCCTTTACCAATCCAGCCACGGGCCCATCCATCTGGCCCATCAAGACTCACTCTCATTTCATCAGTCCATAAAACCTTAGAAAAATCAGTCTTGAGATATTTCTTGGCCCAGTCTTGACGTTTCAGCTTGTGTGTCTTGTTCAGTGGTGGTCGACTTTCTGCCTTTCTTACCTTGGCCATGTCTCTGAGTATTGCACACCTTGTGCTTTTGGGCACTCCAGTGATGTTGCAGCTCTGAAATATGGCCAAACTGGTGGCAAGTGGCATCTTGGCAGCTGCATGCTTGACTTTTCTCAGTTCACGGGCAGTTATTTTGCGCCTTGGTTTTTCCACACGCTTCTTGCGACCCTGTTGACTATTTTGAATGAAACGCTTGATTGTTCGATGATCACGCTTCAGAAGCTTGGCTATTTTAAGACTGCTGCATCCCTCTGCAATATATCTCACTATTTTTGACTTTTCTGAGCCTGTCAAGTCCTTCTTTTGACCCATTTTGCCAAAGGAAAGGAAGTTGCCTAATAATTATGCACACCTGATATAGGGTGTTGATGTCATTAGACCACACCCCTTCTCATTACAGAGATGCACATCACCTAATATGCTTAATTGGTAGTAGGCTTTCCAGCCTATACAGCTTGGAGTAAGACAACATGCATAACGAGGATGATGTGGTCAAAATACTCATTTGCCTAATAATTCTGCACTCCCTGTATAGCGTACCTTTAGCTTATCATTTCTGTCAGCTGCATTTCAGCTTCAAAATTAATAAAAAATTGTGACAATTATCTTGATGGACAAAATATGTAAGTATAATAAACCTTTGTTTATCTTAGAGCTTTTTTTGTGATAATCCAAAAGAGTTAGTTGACATGTAGTTGCAAAGTTACTTGGAGTTAGTAGAATGTCTAAAGTGGACTATCGAAATACTTTTCAAATTACTTTTCAAATAGCTTTTTCAAATTAAGCTTGAGCTAAAATAAAATTTATTAAACCAGTTCACTTAAATTAAATTTGAGTGTATTATTAAATAACTGCATAGAGATGCATTACATGTGTTCCAGTTTCAAGATGTTAGGGCAACACTTTATTTCGATAGCCCATTTTAGACATTCTACTACTAACTATAAGAAAGCCAACTTATTGAAATGCTATTAAACTTAAAGTTATTATTCTTCAAAGACTAAAATTGACTCTAACTACTCCTAGAGCTTTAACTCTACAACCCCCTCTGACTCGTGTTTCTATATCTTTTCTAACTGATCGGACATATGGTTTCCCTAAAAAATGATGATTAAAACGTGGAAAAATCGTACTTCCATTCACGGAATGTTCAAATGAGCCAAGACTGTTCAAACTCCAACTGTCTGTCCAACTGTCTGTCCAACTGTCTGTCCAACTGTCTGTCCAACTGTCTGTCCATATGTCTGTCCATATGTCCGTCCGTCTAAGTCTGTCCATCTATCTATCTATCTATCTATCTATCTATCTATCTATCTATCTATCTATCTGTCTGTCCGTGGTGTAGTTCGTTTATAGCGTACTGTTAGCTTATTATTTCTGTCAGCTGCATTTCAGCTTCAAAATTAATAAAAATTGTGTTCATCTGTGACAATTATCTTGATGGACAAAACATGTAAGTATCATAAACCTTTGTTTATCTTAGAGCTTTTTTTTTTTTTTGTGATAATCCAAAAGAGTTAGTTGACATGTAGTTGCAAAGTTACTTGGAGTTAGTAGAATGTCTAAAGTGGACCATCGAAATAGTTTTTTTTCAATATTCCTAGAACTCATTTGACAGTCCTAACTTTTCACTTTGGTTGAAATCAAGAACTCTCAATGTACATCACACAAATGTTTCAAGACATTAAGGTTATGTAAAATCTATGCAGACAAGAGGGTTCAGGCAAGCTACTTCCTCTAGATAGAGTCTTGATGTACATCATCACAGTAAGTCAGCCCACTCAGTGGTTAACCATGACAGTGGCGGGCCGTCCCACCCCAGCACAGGCCCGCTGTAGGTGTCTACTGCAAGGTCTTTTTGCTTCATTCATGACGTGTGATGACTACGTAGGTGTGATAACAATGAACATGAACACATCGGAAAGTTTTGAAGTTTCCATGTACCCAAACCATTAAATTACAACCACATGTGTGCATTCATGTGTACAGTTAACATCTGCATATACACTCACCTAAAGGATTATTAGGAACACCATACTAATACTGTGTTTGACCCCCTTTCGCCTTCAGAACTGCCTTAATTCTACGTGGCATTGATTCAACAAGGTGCTGAAAGCATTCTTTAGAAATGTTGGCCCATATTGATAGGATAGCATCTTGCAGTTGATGGAGATTTGTGGGATGCACATCCAGGGCACGAAGCTCCTGTTCCACCACATCCCAAAGATGCTCTATTGGGTTGAGATCTGGTGACTGTGGGGGCCATTTTAGTACAGTGAACTCATTGTCATGTTCAAGA